>JBBPDH010195967.1:0-15763 GCA_037974565.1 Clupeocharax schoutedeni | reverse complement strand
TTTATATTTACATTTTCTTTAAGGGTAATGTATTTAACTGAGTTCAAAATGAAATGAAATTGATCTGGGAGAACATTGGGGACATATTTGTAAAAATAGGCATTTGGATCTTTCGATGCGCTGTAATTATTTTTTTAATAATCACTTTAAGAACAGACAACTTTTATTTTATTTCGGGCACCGTCCTGTTTTCATTCACATCGGCAGCTTAAATATGCATGAGGTGATTTGCATTTATGATATATGGTGGAACGAGGGCGTGTAGAGGGCGGGATTTGCGGCAAATCCACGTGGGCACAATCCCAAGTGGAGTGCGATTTATAAAGCGTATATTGCGTGCAGGTGTGCATGCGAACGTTTTCATAAGTCTGACTTTTTCTTTGCGTATGTCATTTTCGTCTTTTGAGCGCACGTACACTTTAAGTATGAGTTCTACGCAAAGTTTTATAAATTAGACCCCTGGTATCTAATTTTCTATAGGCCCAAACATAGACCTGTCTATGGGTCAGGGGTATTAACAATACATTCAGCCCATGAATTACTGATTTATGATTAGATGTCACCATATTATAAAAGACTACAATTCAAATTAAATAAAATGACCAAGCATTCTGTATGATTTTGTGTCTACAGATCTCAGGATTAGTAACTGAATACAGTATCCATTCCCCCTAGTGTACAATGTGATATCTCAATGTCATGAACTGTTAGACCCTTAATAATGCTTGAGTATTTTCACTCTAAACAACTGAGAGACAAAAATGGTAAGGACATTGTATTCACCATTCATCATTACATGTGACTGATCAGTGAGTGAATAGTTTGAACACAGAGTTCATCTTAACACACAGTGGTCAATAATGCAACATGTTTATAGTAAGCGCTGAGCAGACACAGGTATTGTGACTCTGGTGCCTAACAGCATTGGTAGTTCAGGGTTTACCCTCCTCATACTCTTAGCTTTGAAAGCCAAAAGTGATCTGTGCCCTGAGTTGTGTCGGAGAGGTGACCTGGAAAGATCATCTTGCCTGAGGTTTTGCCTCAGGAGGGAAGGTGCTCGAGGTAGCAACTCTCCAAGGCCGGTGAGGGTCGGCTGAGCCTTAGTAGAGACAGAGATGGACAAGAGAGGATACTGGTGTTGGCTTGGCCTGTGCTTAGAGGTAAGAGATCCTTGGCAGGTGTCTACAACTGAGCTGCAATATGGGATTACAATTGCTTTCTCTCTAACTCTATCAACACTCACTTTGTCATCAACAGTGATTGCTCCTGTAGCACCGAATACAGCAACAGAATTGGCCTCTCCATCTGCTTGATCACGAGTCTCTCTTCTGTTTAAAGAACTGGGCCGTGAATTTGCTGGTATGGGTGGTCTTACAGGGGGTAAAACAAAGAGGCTGTTGGTGAGTGCAACTTTTCCTGTCCCTCTGTCTTTCAGGAATGTATACTGAGCATTAGGCTGAAGGTGATGAGGCAGAGTTTTGATGGCTATGCACTGTTCATTACCAAACATTAGTTCATTGCTTAGTGGGTCTGATTTCAGGTTTCTCTCCTGGATGCTGAAATCAGATGTGTCCTCTTCTGAAGTAGAAGTAGAGGAACTGTTCCTGGGGGCTTTTTTTTTTAAGAGCACCAGGGAAGTAGGATTGGTGTTCTTCAGAGGCTGTTCAGCAGTCTCACAGGATGATTCAGAAGAGGTGTCAGCACAGTCAGCTGCAAGGAGTTCAGGCTGCTTCAGGTCCTTTATATCAGCACAGAGGAGGCAATGGGACTCTGTGATATTTGATTTGATTTTCTTCCCCTTTTTCTGTGCCTGAAACAACCAAGCAAGAGGGGCTGACCGGCCCCACCCTTTCACCTGTCAATAAAAACAGTACATTTTATTTGAACGACTTAAGGCAAGGCATCCCAGTCCAAACAACCAATGCTCTCCATGATTTTGTGTTTTCTCTATACAAATGACACTAGCCCACAACAAACTTTAGCTAATGGGCTGAATCAGGTGTGCTACGCCAATCCAAGCAAAAATGTGCACACTGTGGGATCACAATCTCATGCCAGTTTTATAGCTGGCCAATACACATACAAACTGTTAAGTCTCATTGCAAATGAAAAGCTTTCACAATTCACTGTAGATAATAATGCAATAAAGCTACTTTTGTACAGTAGGCTTGAAGATATTGCAGATTACTTACAGCCTCTTCCCAGCCTATATCATTCTGAACCTCAAACGGATCCTGCTCTTTGAACGTTTGTTCATCGCTGATATTCAGAAGGACATTCACATGTGCTCTGTCAAGACACTTGTAGTCATCTGATCCTGGATCTTCGAAAGTCTCAGTTCTTTCATCATCAATACATCCCGAATCACAAGACTTGGGGTTCATTGCAGATAATTCTACAAAATGAAGGTCATCAAATTACTTAAAATATTTCATTTGTACATATTAACATTGTAAGATTTCACTACTGACTGAAGTGCTGGAGTAGCTGGCATCACAGGTGGGTGATATTACCTATTTTCTAAATCCTAGCTTTTGCATAAGAGAATCAATTGTTATACTACACATATATGCACATACACTTTCCCCCATGAAACTGAAATGGTGGGACTTATTGTAATTGTTCAGGGTAAGAATTCATTTTCTTCCTTCTGCCAAAATGTCCTAGAAATTGCTGGTTGAAAGCCTTTTTGCTTAAGATGTTTTTGTATCGCTGTCAGTATTGGTACTGTAATGCTAGCCTTAAAAACAAAAACAAAAAAAACAGATGATATTGGTCATCCCTCACTGTGTTAAAGTGTCTCTTTGCGATTGATGCTAGTTACACTATATGGACAAAAGTACTGGAACACACCTCTTAATTATTGAATTCAGGTTGTCCCTTGCTTCCAGGAAAGGGTTCCCTTAATTCCCCATACCAAGACATGCAGGAAAACACCATGCTTCCAACGTCGTGGACACCATGACTGTGCCCCAGTGCACAAAACAAGGTCCCAATACTTTTGTCCATATAGGGTATTTAATAGAGGGTTCAGAATTCCTAGCTCAGGTTTAGTTAGACAATGACATTCAGCATACTATAACACAGGACGCCTTCTTTGTTGCAATGAATACATGTGTTTTCCACAAATCAGGCATTGACTCTCTTGTTTTAGACAATTGACTGCTAAAAATCATGTTTAGCTCCAGAACACGAGAGGGCTGAGATACATGTTGTTTGGAGTTTTGGGCTACTAATTGTATTCTCACACTCAAAGTTAAATGTTACACAGATGCTACACTGACCAAGCATTTACCAAAATGTTCCCTCTGCATTTGTGGTCTAAAACATTGTTTTTTTTAAAAAGTGAAATCGTATAAAGGTAATTAATTTAACATCACTGGATTTCATTCAAGGAAAACCTCCGAGGTACACGACAACAGCTAAATTATATTTAACTAAAAGCTCTCAGTAAACTTAGAGGGGACTTAACGGAGATGTTGAAGTAAGCTTTCACGAAACCTGCAGTACCCCACTCACCGTTAAAGTTCACCAGACAGACATTTTAAACTTCCTCTCTCCAGAAAGCTTCGCCGTTGCAGTTACTTTATCAGGAGCTGTAATGAAATATTTATCTCGTTGTTTTTTACAAGCTCTGGTCTCCCAGTGGGAGGGAGAGAGACAGAGAAAGAGAGCAAGAGAGCGCAGTGTTTCTATGGTAACCACCGAGTAGACGACGCGCGCGAATCGAAGCGTGACGTAAAAGAAGCGAAGCGAGAAGAGGCGGGGCCCCAGAGCTGCTCGTGGATTCAGTTTGAAGAACCGATTCTTCAGAACTGTCCGTGAATCAAAATTAACCCATCATCGTTAGTAGTACTAGTAATAATAGTAGTATAGTAGTAGTATTTTAGTAGTAATAGTAGTAGTATTTTTTTTGTAATTATTATTACTATTATTATTATTATTATTATTATTATTATTATTATTATTATTATTATCCCATATAACGGGCAGCTGGTGACCTAGAGTTCAGGGCGATGCCCTGCGATCAGGAAGCTGTGGGTTCAATTCCCAACACTGCTAGCACCTCTGCGCAAGTTAAATAATGAATAGTGAAATAATTAAATGCAATGGACGATTTTCGTGCTGTGCATACTGTGTGTTGTGCTGTGTTCACGTATGACAGAATGGTGACCTTCACTTTAATGAACCTCGCTGTACACTGATCTTTGTATTTTCTGTCTTGTCTCATAAACAAGAAAAAAAAAACAACAGCAAGACACAGTCTCCAGTCTAAATGCAATTGCACGTTTAAAAGTGATTTATGTATTTTAGGATGTATGTGGGTTTATGTACATGGTAACTTTCAAAAATATTAACATTTCAGCCTGTACAAGCCTAAACATTTGCAATAAATACGCTGCAGTTTGAACTTGACACAGTGAGTCGGTTCATCTGATTGATTGAAAAGAGCCATTTCATGAAGACTCGCTCTTGAGTCAGTCGCCGCTGGTTTTAAAGGATTTTTACCCCAATCTGATATTTTGCGGTTAGAGAAATTAGCCTACATTTTAATTAAATCAACGGCAGAGCTCTGTTTCATTTTTTCTTTTTCTAAAGCCAGTTTTACTTCCTCTTTTATACTTCCTTGTCTAGGTCGTGTTTCCTGGATTCCATGATTATAAGACAGTGTCAGCTATATAATAATTCTAATAATTCTAATATAATAATTCTCATTTGTTTTGTTTGCGATCAGCTCCAAGTGAGAAACATTTTGCAGGATTTGGGGATTAGAGAGAGAAAAAAAAAACCCAGACTCCAGGTTCTCTATGCAGGATCCGGTTCTTGTTTTGCAGAGACCTAGTGCCAACGTGACTCCCGGCACGAGACCGTCTCCTTGAAGGATGATCTGCAGGTGTGCATGCAGGAATCCCTCTCTTCTCTCTCATAACACGTTCAGATCCTCTAATCTCTGGACCGTATACAGCATTACGAGGAGGTGCGTCCTTAATGTGCTTTAGATCATTTTTGCATCATTAACTGCTCGAGGAAGAGGGGGAGAAACGGCATCAGAGCGGAAATCTGCGAACATGCGATGAAGTGACACACACCTGCGCCTGGACACTGTGTTTTTTCCGGGTTTTTTTTTTGTCTGCTTTTTTATGGAAACCGAGTCTGTCTGTCCTGCCACGGTCATGCTGCCTCCGAAAAACTGCATCCCAAGGAACTACAGCTGCATAGCCGGTTTGTTCGGCAGCCTGGCCACGACACAGAAGATGGATGATGGGGACGAAGAGAAAGCCGAGGAAGAGGAGAAGGAGGGGAAGCTGGCGGTGAATGGAGAGTACGAGCCGCAGGAGCTCCGCGTGGTTGACGAAAGGCCACGGGGGCGCGAGTCGTTCCTGAAGCCCCCACCGCAGAGCCCGACGCAGCGCCGGCGCTGCAAGTCCCTCCCGAGCCCGGCGGAGCGCGCCCGGTTGGAGATTGCGCGCAGCCGGAGCCCCAACAGCCAGAAGAAGGTGCGTTTTGCAGACTCTCTTGGCCTGGAGCTGACCTCAGTCAAGCACTTTGACGACGCGGACGAGCCAGAGATCCCCGAGCGCGTCATGGATAAGTTCCGAAAGGCCCGTGCGCTCCACCTGAACAACTTCCAACTGTTCGAGGCGCCGGGCGGCGCGACTCAGTCCGTTTTCATGGAGCTGCTCTTTAGTAACCCGGTCGCCTCTCCGGACTTCTCCGAGCGTGTCCGAAAGCTACGAGTGTCCCTGGAACGCGTGAACGCGGACGAGTTCTGCCTCTCGGGGCTGGTGCGTGTGCTCAACGTGGCCTTCGAGAAGAGCGTGGTACTGCGTTACACGCTCAACAACTGGGCCTCCTTCTTAGACGCGCTGGCCTCCTACGTGCCGCACTCGAACGATGGGCAGACGGACAAGTTCTCCTTCAAGATCGTGGTCCCGACCTTACTGGAGACGGGAGGCACGCTGCAGTTCGCCGTTAGGTACCTCGTGGACGGCCAGGAGTTCTGGGACAATAACGGTGGGGACAACTACAGAGTCAGGCGCCACAGGTTCAAAATCTCCCCTCCACGCGAGTGGGAGAATGGTTGGATTCACTTCATCTAGACCACTCAAGCTTTACGCGTGTGCGCACACTTTGATTCATTCACCTGTCTGGCCGGTTCACCCCACCAGGCTGCAGCTCTTCCTGCGGAGAGGCAGCAGGAGAAACAGACCAGCTTCAGACTGACTAGTGGCTTGTTGTCTCAGGCGTGTGTGTTTGCTTGTAAAACGTGACATGGCGGTAGTGTGTGTGTTTCTTTGGCTTTTTCCAGCACGGTTCTTCCCTTATATAACACGGAACCACGTGCCATGAGGGTCGTGCAGAGAAGCTGTTCCTCTCACGCATGACTTCAGCTATGGATGCTCTATGTACACACATTTATAAGCTTGTAATAAATGCTCTACTATAAGCTGCTCTAAAGCCAAGTTTAAGAAACCCCAAGCTTCCCAGACAGGGCTAGGCCTCGCAGAAGAATAGTATGTGGCAGCTGGTTTATCTGACCTCCACCTCTCTCCTCTCCAGACTTATCCAAATGTTCTCCTTATAAGGCCAGGTTTCTGTCTCCTGCATCTGCTGTTTCTCACTCCTTAAAGGAGAATTCCACAGCTTTTCAAATGTGTCTTTTAGTTGGAAATAATTCAGATTGTTGGGAACGATTTAGAGCAACTTGAGGTGGTAGTAGGAACCAGTGATCACAATATCTGCAGTGCAGGTATAGCTGACAGGATATTATTATTTACAGTCCAAGATGGGCAGTAAATCCACACTTGTCTAAGTTGGTACAGTTAATTGTCTTACAGCACCCAGCAAATCAATTGTAGTAATTGTCCTTGAATTGATTTGAAAAATGGGTTTGAGAAATCAAAAATTGTTAAACAAGGTTACAGCCACCATGTATTTGTAACCAATATGTGCAGCTTTTTCCATGTGAGGATGCTTGATTTGGCAGATTTCTCTAGACCTGAGCATTTTGCATACATTTTCTTGGGTTTATTTAGTTTACATCACAATAACGGATGCATACATTTGGAAAAACGTCTGTGGAGTTCCTCTTTAAATCTATGGTCACTAGGGTACAGTGTGCAAATATGCTTGAGGCATTAGCAAAACAGTTTTTGCGCTTGTATGCACTTGGGAAAAGTGCATGCACTAATAAGGATGTTATAGGATCTAATGAGCTACCTTATATGTCCAAAAGATTGTAGACACCTGCTTGTTGCATATTCCGAAATCAAGGGTGTTTATAGGGAGTTTGTGGACTCTTTGCAGCAGAAACAGCTTGTGCTCTTCTGTAAATGCTTTACACTGAATGTCGAAACATTTTATGATGATTTGATTGCATTCAGCCACAGGAGCATTAACGGGGTCAGGCACCGGTGCTCTATGAATGAGTCCCCAATGCCACTCAAACTCATCCCAAAGGTATTGGAGGGTTAAACTGCCCCACAGACGACACTTAGCACTGAGTGTGTTGATCTTAGGCTCGTGTGTAAGCTTCACAGCATCCCGTTCTATTGCTAATGCTTTTTTTCCTAAGATTGTACAAATGGTGTGTGAGCAGTATGGTGTCTGGTAGTAGTGGTTTCTCAAAGCAGTTGAATTACCAATTAGAAGGGGTGTCTGAATACTTTTGGACATAATAATGTATTTTGACCATGTGCAGTTAAGACAGAGGTAGTGGTTTGGGTTTTTGTGAAGTAGGCCAAACCATGAAACGTAAATAGACCACTTTGTTGGAAAAACCCATCATAGAGTTCACTGCCTATGGTCAAAATTATAAGAGTTGACCAATACTTCTGTCAATATGCATAAAATGAGGATGTTCAGAAGAACACAGCAACGCCTTGTGCAGTGAGACAGCTGAACACCTTCAAAGCTGAAACCCCCCTTTGAATTTCCTCTTTGTAACGGTTGTATACCTCAGACCATACCCATTTCTACTGTGAAAACCTTTTAACCTTCCAGCAACATTCAGGTGTAGTTCCTGTTTATGCAGGTTCAGTATTTAACAAAAAAAAAACCCGAACTTTATTTTTATGCAACAAAAACCAAAAGGAAATGTATTTATTAATCCTATTTATTATCTCCTGCTTTTCAAGGATAACTAGTGTCTTTCTGTTGCATGTCTGCCTGTGGAGCACCATCCAGCAGTTAATCTGTGTAAATACTTGTTGCAATTTCTGAAGTCTTTAATGTTAACACTGTAGCATTAGTGCTGATCGAGCAGTGTTTAGTCTGCGCGTGCTTTCCACACATGCTATGAAATAGATGCCTTGGCCGAGAGGTCATGCTTAGCGTTTGTGGGAAATCACATCATTAATCTGCACATCATTAATTACTCACCACCAATAGACACCATCAGAGAAAATGATTGGATAGTGTCAGATTGGATCAGATTGAACAGTAGCTTTGAGGGGCGGTTATTGCTGTGAGACAAGATTGTGTTTTTTTAATATTTGTATACATATATTTTCTTGAGCAAATTATATTGTTTCATCACTGGAAGATGGAACATTAGCAGCACCACATGTTCTCTAATGGTCTCTATATCTGCAGAGTCCCTCTAATAGCATCATTGTCTGTTTAGTGCTTTTGGTCTGGTTGAGGAGACTTTCCATTGCCAGAAGTAATACTATCCTGGATGTCTGTGTTAATGCAGCTTTTGTTTTTGCGTAGACTCAAAATGAGCTTCATGGTCAGCTGTTGTTAGAGTGCAGATGCAGTGAATAATAATGAGTAGAACATGTGCTCATTATATCTGTAACGTTCCTCTGATATCACTGTCACTGTCTGTTTAGTAAATGTGATCTGGTTGAGGCACATTTGTTTGTAATATTGTCCTGGATATCTGTGGTGATGCAGCTTTTATTTTCGGGTAGACTCAGAATGAGCTTCATGGTCTGAGAGATGTTGTTAGAGCACAGAGGGAGACATGGGCCAACATCTAATGGCTATTTAAAGAACGTGTGTACATTTGTGTGTAAGTGTTTGATTAATAGATTGCCTTATGTGGTGTCAACCCCGGTTAAAGTCCAGTGATCACAGATGTCTGAAATGAGAAACGAACATCTGTTATCTAACCCAAAATGGACAAAGGGTTCATCATTTTTTCATAGTTTTACAGGCAACTGCTTAATAAAGGTATTGATTATTATTATTATTAATATTATTATTATTATTTGATTATGGATGTAGATTCCAGGCTGTTTGTTTTCTGTCTCATTATTTCATGTATAATACTTCTCTACAGAAATATATAACTTTACTTAAATGAAAAGAACTATGGTGGGAAGTAGGGCTGGGCAATATGATATTGTTTGTGGTGAACAACAGCATGTGTCATTAAAAATTGAGTGTAATTAGACTTTTAATTGGTTTTAGCACAGCTTTGTGCATGAAAAGTCAAATAAAATGCATGTATTGATATTCCTGATTGTATTTTATGATGTGGCACAACTGAGGCTTTATTGTCTCGTCCAATTAGCCAAACCTCCGAAAAATGAAATATTGTAAAGAATATTGTGTGTTGTGAGATCTGTTTGTGGTATTGCCCGCCCCAGTAGGAAGATGGCACTTTTCTGGTTAAAACAGTTTTTCAATGATCTATCACCAATGAACAGCAATATGTCCTCATGAGATGTGCAATAACTGAAATAGTTTTGATGCTGTGCTGCCTTTTGAAAAATCGAATGAAACGTGTTGGCGAACGTTAACACTATGCAGGAATGTGTATAATGAAACTGTTTAAGGAGTGGTCATGACATGCGTTTCAGCATATATTGGGGTTTTGGTGTAACAATCTTTAAATAATGTAAATGATTGTAAAACTGAATCTGTTTGCAATGTTGCTGGTATGTTTTTGAGCTGAGAAACTTGACTGAAAAGCTACAGTGGACATTGCAGAATTCTCTGCTTTTATCTGAAGGAAATTAGCGTTTCCTGTGTCGTGTTTGTATCTGTCACTGTGCGTATTTTTACACGAATGTCTATGAAATTAACAGAGGATCTATCCATTAGACATTTTAAGTTGTTTTAAAGGCACAATATTAGCTTGGTATGTGACATGCTGCATTTCCTCTCCTGAGTGTGCCATTGTTTGGATGGGATGCGGTCCAGAAACTGGGTCAGGGTTTCAGTACCCGTACTCTTAAAAATAAAGGTACCAGAGGGAGTCCTTTGAGGTGAGGAACCAATTTTGTTTCCTTAAGGAACCATTTAATTCAGGGTTCTAACCACATTTGGAAATCAGATGTGTGGCTTTTTAACATGATGAACCCATTTTGAACAAAGGGTAGGTGGTTTTTTTTCTCTACCGATCAAGTCCATGGTCCAACCAAGAAACATTTTGGAACCTTTAGTTATTAAGAGTGCAGGCAACAACCCTTGGATATTAGGGCTGTTGGTAGAAACCTCACATTCCATCCCCTGTGGCTGAATATGTAGGCTGCTAGAGAAGAGTATCGAGCCATCTGTACCATTCTATCTTGGTGGTGAACTAGGCAATGCCTTCATCAATCAGGCTTGAAGAAAGCCATGTGACCTTCAGGCAGCCATTATTTGTAGCAGCAATCCAAAGTAAAACTTAAACATTTATTACACCTTTAACACCAAGATAGGTATAGAACGTGAACAGCCATCTTTCACTAAAAATAATTTCATTCTGTATTTATAGAGGTCACTCTCTCAGGGGTGTCCAGTCCAGACCTGGTGCGGCTGCAGGTCTTCATTTCACCAAAGCAGGGACCCGCATGATCCGTTGTTTTAATGCTGAGACCAACTTATTAAACAAGTTGAGTCAAGTCAACGCTTCCATTAATGAAATCCTGCAGCCACACTAACATGTTCGGACACCCCTGTGGTCTGTCTGATGACTAAATGATCTTTGGCTATGTGTGAAAACCTTTACAAAACTTCCACGCTTATTTAGTTTCAGCGCTGGTTCATCAGATGTTTTCCTTTTGTTTTGATCTATGCAAACCCAGTTTTTGTTTCATTTCCAATATGTCAAATGAAAAATAAAAACGGTATGTTTGCATGCACAAAGTTCTTTTATTTTTATGGTGAATTTGTATTGTACTTTATATTTTGTTAACCCATTAAAGGCATTTGAGGTGAAAAGCATGGCTGTAGTCTTAATAACAGATACTGCCATCGTAGCACTATATGATGTAGCTAAAGATGCATATTCAAAATCTGGACTCAGATTTCACCAGGACTTAGACCAGGTCTTTCAGAAAACAGTAACAGCTATACAGTAACAGTAATCTATATTGATAAGGGCTGCTGTTATAAAGGACCTGCCTTGATTACATTTTAGACTTCTTAATGCCCTTCAATAAAACATAGTGGTGAACTGTTTCTTGTGAAACCACATGAACAGAATCAATAGGGATGCTATCTTTTACCTTTTCATTTCAACCTTCCCTGATGAAAACACGACCCCAGTGATGACCTCTGTCTGATGTGGCTGTGTCATTATGCCACTGAATACCTGCTAACGGATGATGTTAAAGACGCGTCCTTGAATCGATTGGTCTCGACTCCAGGCTTCTCTGCAGGGACTACAGAACTGGGGCGAGACTGCCTTTCTGGTAAGACCTGCCTAGTGATTCTGTGGTAAGAGAAAAATGTTATTAAATTCTTGAGTGCAAGTCAGTGCTGTTGTGTCAAAACCTTTTTACTGTATATTTAAAAGGTACCTAATGGCCTTCAAAACTTTAACATTTCAACGAGAATGCACCCATAGAAATGGAAACTGACTTTATATTAAATTATGTATAATTTCATATATTTGCAACATTTGGCAGGCAGTTCTATCCAAAGTGGTGTACACTTTTTATGTATTACATATCCCAAGTGTAAACAATTGTTTTGCCCAAGAGCTCTTTCTGGTGTAAAGTGGTTAGCTGCCCATGTCAGGAATCAAATCCCCTCTCCTGCTGGGAAGAAAGTAGTGTTTACCCACTTCACTACAGCAGCCTCAAATATATGTATTTTTTCCCTTTGCAAGGTTTTGTTTCGACAGTGATGACATATGTCCTTTTGTTCTGAGGAAAGGCTGTTGTTCAGTTGCATTTCCTTCCTTCATAGTGCAACTTACAGGAGGTTACAACAATTGTGCTTCTAGAGTCTCTAGTTTATCCACCTCTCTGACTTATCTGTGTAAACAATACTATGAATTGATCTTACCAAGTCTCAGGGAATATAGTGTAAAATATAAAACAAAAAGTTAGAGATATATTTTTAAAGATCTATTGCAATATGAATTATACTAGCAGTTTTAAAATTGAGAGCTATATCAAATATAGTACTGAAATATTGAAGTAGTTATAAAGTATTGCTTAAAAATTATTAGACCTACCCGAGAAATGTTTGGGTGTGGCCTAATATTGTAATGAGCCTATGTGATTGACTGATATGGGAGAAATGACTGAAGCTGGATAAGTAGTGGTTTTGTAGGCCTTGCCGTGTCTCTGAAATATGAAAAAGCTTTTATAAGGCAACATCTTAAGGTAAGAAGGTAAACGTTTTTAAACGATTTATTGTACTGTTGGATGTGCATCTGGGGAATTATGGCATGTCTAGTTGGATGAATGGAGAAAAGCCAGCTTGCTAGCTATGTACTGTTTGCTAGGTTAGCTCTTGCTCAACTGTGTTTCTGTACAGTTTTCTGGCTCGTACAACATAGGGGTGTTTGATAAAGCTAGCCCATAGCAGCCAGGTGATTGGCAAGGGGACTACCCAAGATTTGGACTTTAATCCAAAATATGAGAATTGTGACTAAATAACTTAAATTTTGTGGACACTGGCCATTCACAGGGTACACTTTGTACACGTGTATTGTGTACCTTTAAGAGCAAGATTAATTTAGAAAGAAACATGGCTTTAGATTCCCTAGTCAGATGTTGAATCAATTTGCTTTATGGAAAGTTGGCTACTGGTTGGTTTGTTGCTTTTTTGTCAGCATTTCTCATTAAGCTGAATTTCACATGGATCTTTAAATACACTTAGCAAGCGAAATGTCCCACAATTCTCTTTAAACAGTAGAAGCCCAAATTAGATGGGAGAAATCACTCTTCCTGATGCCATTCCGAGCTTCCTGCCAGACTAGTGGCACATAAACAAACCTGAAATAGTCCTCTCATATCTTTGGCATTTACTCTGCTAGCTAAGTTCCCCAGTGACTCTGCTGCAACTTTGTACTACTTCACTATCGGGGAGCAATTCAGCAAGCAAACAATACGCTTGCTCTCGTGTTCTGTATCTGATATGTTTCTTTTTTCTCTATTTGGAATATATATGTGTGTGTATACATATACAGAAAAACATGAGACCACTGCAAAAGTGTTCTATTCTAGTTTTATTTATCTTGAACTGAACAGCTTTGCTTTCGTTTTAAAGAAATGCTGACAACATTTCTCTTGATTTTCAAAAAAAAAAATCATAATTGTGAAGAAAATGACAACACATTGAATCACAATATTTACCATTGAAGTACATCTAGGAGCGTTTGGCCATCCAACTGGTCACATTGCAACAGGAGAGTGTTGATCAGAGCAGTGTTTTATTGTTTTTATTGTAGATTTCCTCATTAAATAAGGTGATCACTAATCAGTACCTCATGAAGTAGAATGAGGTGCTTGTGTAGGAATCTGACAGTTGAATTAAATGTTTTTCATACTTATATCATAATAAATGGCAGTGGTATCTTGTTTTTCCAGAGCAATACACACACATACACATTTGTGTATTTATTAGGGCTGTGCACATTAACATGTTATCACATTAAAGTGCATTAACGCAGTTGAAAGCTTGATGCTTTTTTGTGCTCGTGGCCTCGCCTGGTTTTCGTGGGGGTTGGGCATTCAATTTATTTTGTCAATATTATATGGACAAAAGTATTGGAACGCCTGACCATTACACCAACTGGGCTTTAATGACACTGCATTCAGATACATAGACTTTCATATGGAGTTGTTCCCCGTTTGCAGCTGCAATAATGGTTCCAATCTCCTTGCTCTGGACTCTGAGGGTGGCTTGTTTTTCCATAACAAACTAGATCAAACTTGAATGCCCTGCAGTGGCAAATAGCTTTGGTTTTATATTTGATTTGATTACATCAATGTTTAAGTTGAGATTTACAGGAAATATTTGAACTGCAGCAGCTGTGTAACAGTGTTAAAGGGAACACTGCTGTTAAAAAGCTCCTAATTTGTTTAAAGTGTTTGCAAACCAAATGTTATTGCACTTTTGTTCACATAGCAGTGTGCAGGACACACTACTATTTATTTAATTTTGTGTATAATAATGCGATTAATCACGATTAATTGCAGAAAAACATTTTAATCATTGCCCAGCATTAGTATTTATAGACACATGCACATATATACATACATATACACATACACATATACATTACATACATATATGTGCATGTGTACTTGTGTTCGGTTTTTTTATTCTGCTGAGATGTTCTGTGTTCTTCCAGTGTGGTGAATGAGATCCAGAACACAGCCAGGCACCAGAATTGACAGAATGGTCAGTGTTCCCTGACTAAGCCCTCACAGGACGTGCACAAATCAATACTGGGCTGGTGTCAGGTACAGATGGGTAAGCACGCCTCTCACGTTTGCAAGAGACTTGCTTTCAGCCTGCCCTTTTTCTGTACATTTAACTGGTTCAGTAGGATGCATAAAGAACATACAGGTATTTTTTTAATGTTCTGACCTAAAATGATGCTCATGCATAGTCACTTTAAACCTAAAATAACCTAATGATGATTTTAGCAGCAATGCAGTATGATATTCATGCATATCTAGAGTTATGCTTCTTGAGCATGCTTAAATGATTTTCACTTGTTCGTGGGTGAAGTGCTGATTGTCATGGATTTCACAGCTCAGTGTGCAGCTGCCTTCACACTTTCTCCGGTGATTTGCAAGAGTGAGTTCTGAAATCAAGCTGGGCATGTTATTGGAAATCAGTTAAATCGCATGATGACTGGTTCAAGCGAAATGAGATTGCTTGAGCATAGTGAGGAGGGGTTTTATGGATACATGAGACCTGTGGTCTGTATATTGCATCAGTGTGGAAGAACACACCCTGTGATTACAGACATTTAATGTTATTTCCTACTAAAGGACTATTGGATTAAAGTGTTTAAACAAAGGCATTTCCCTGGAGGAAATCCCCATTGTTTTTTATGTCATTCTCCCAAGACTAACCTAACAAGTGTTCTGTTACATTGTTGACTGCGTAGGTAGAACAGTTGATTTGAAGCTGGGTTCATGTGCAGAAGCGCCAGTGTGTCCACGCAGAATGAGTAGGCCATGCAATCTGCTGTGAAACAAGCTTATGTAATGTCATGAATTAATTTCCTTTTTTCTCTACGGAGCACAGCCTCAAATATGCTCCAACAACACACTCAGCCTGTAATGAAACCCCAGCCTCTGCTGTGTGCTCTACATGTAAATGTTTCATGACATGTTGATCATGCCCTGTGCACTCAACATCCAGCTTCCTCAGGATCAGCATTCCGAGTCCTTTGTTTGTGCTAAGGGCCTGTATAGCACACTGCAGATGCTGATGTAGTTTAGTGGGAAACTATCATTGGTTCTCTTCATTCTGACTGAAAAAACTTGCCAGGAAGCACACTGCATGCATTTTTCTAACTTAGAAAACAATTGCATGTTGCAGTTGTTTATTACAAGCACACAATGTATATTAT
>JBBPDH010195889.1:0-15783 GCA_037974565.1 Clupeocharax schoutedeni | reverse complement strand
GGAGTGATACAAACGGAGCTGGGACCCTAGTAGGGGATAAGGGAGGAAGAGAAGGACACAGGGCAACAAATATTCCGGGGAATGTAAGCAAGACAGAGAGGGAGCGGGTGGTGCGGCTGTGACAGACCCTTTAAAATCACCCTAACCAAACAGACCCTTTAATTTTTAAAGATTATAATAATTCAACTTCTGTTGGATTTCAAAAAGACCCTGATTTATCAGAACACCCAGCAACCCACCTGGAGCGACATCATGATAACAGTTATCAGACGATGTAATGTGCAGGCCTTGTTAAAAGGCTTGGCCTAATAGAGTTGCAAATGTGGTTTCTGATGCTTTACGACATCTGCATAAACAGACTGGAGTACGGTTCTGTTGGACGTCCCTTCATTGTTCTGCTGTGTACCACTTGTTTTGTTTTTGATGCACGAAGTCCGTGTGTGTGTGTGTGTGTGTGTGTGTGAGAGTCTAAGTGAGATTGTTAGGCTGGAATGGTTTTATCTTTTATCCACCCTCCTAAAGAATCTCTTTGTCTCCTCAAAGCGCTGCTGCTGTATGCAGAAACTGTGAAGTCCAGCAGGATCACAGCTTGATATCATTTATCAGAAATGTATTTTTATTATTATTACTATTATAGTAATTAGGGCTGCAGAGCATATCATCTTATAATTGTTAAGGCAATATGCGGTCTCTGTAATACTGATATCACAGAAACCTACAATATTGCCTCTGACCAATCTTACCATATGTTTGATGGGTTTGTGAAGCAAAAATACTGATATATGTAAGTATTCTCTTTTCTGATTGGCTGCCCTGTTTTGCAGTAATACACGGCTGAATCGAGGACACAAGCTTGAATGGGTGGGGCTAATTTGCTGAAGGCTGAAAAATCACAAACTGTTTTAAAAGCAGAGTTTGCAGCTTGTTTTACATACATAGACTGTATGGTTGGGGCAGTGAATATTTGCAGACCTTTTTAATTCCAGAAAATGAATATGGTCCCTTTAATGTAGCAGTAAAATCACAATACTAATATTCTGTCCGAATGAATTGAAATACATGTTGTTAAGGTTTAGTTCACATCTCTTTAAACTAAAAGTATTGCAGGAATGGTTTCACTGGTCAGTTTAGGCGAAAATAAAGTGTTAAAACTTACTTAATATAAACTTGAATGTCATATTATTTTCATTTTACTAACCTGTTTTGTGTGTGTGTCTGTTTCAGTTATGGCTGCAGAGGAAGTTGTAGCGGCAGACTCCGTTGACGGGGCCATCCAGCAGGTTGTCAGCTCTGGGGGTCAGCAGGTCATCACCATTGTAACTGATGGGATTCAGCTGGGCAACCTACAGACTGGCGGAGCCATTGGCCAGCCAATCATCGTCACCCTGCCCGATGGACAGCAGGGTGAGCTCCATTTGCACTCACCTGTGGAGAGGTGTGGTCAGCAGGCTTTGTTGCTCTGTTTTAATGATTGGAGTTTACAACACATATCAGAGCTGTAGCACCAATACTGATCACACTTACACTGATCTGTACTGTCATACTGTTCACATGATCTATAACACTGTGATGCTCTTTAGTGCTTTCTAATGCTCTATTAACCATATGTTCAATCCGAAAGATTATAATATGTTAACTGAAGTCTAGTTCTACTGCTGTGCAGTACTCTATAGTGCTCCATAATCCTGTATAACAGTCTATAACATTCTACAATGCTCTGTAATCAGTGTTAATGTTGGTGTGTTAGTAACAGTTAGTGTCAGTTTGATGGTGTTTTTCCATTGTTCTCTCAGTGCTGACAGTTCCAGCCACAGATATTGCAGAGGAAACAGTGGTGAGTGAGGAACCATTGCTTAAACGAGCTCGAGTGGAGATTGAGGAGGATGAGGAGGAGGAGATCCACATCTCCCACACCCAGGAGATAAAGGTAAGGAAACAAGCACAAGTTAGGCCATTTTATAGGCCTAAGGTGCCCAAAACATTGATCGTGATTTACGGGTCGATCGCAAATGCAACGCAAGTCGAACACAGATCCCTGTCTTTCAAAATAAACTATACCGCGCAAAGGGGCCGCACTATGTAGAAAGGAGTGAACCGTGAACCATGTAATACACTACAGTACAGGTAGTGTGGGTAAATTCCAGGTCATCAAAAAACACACTGATGTAAGATGGCTCAGTAGGAGGAAGTTCCTGCAGAGATTTCGAGCGCTATGTCCAGAGATAAAGGAGTTTCTCCTTGTCGCTAAACATTCAGAATTCTACCAACTAAATGACGACCAGTGGCTGCTAGATTTGGCATTTTTGACCGATCTGACAAACTTGATGAATGAGCTTAATGTAGAGCTGCAAAGAAAAAGACAAAACCGTGGTCAAAATCATCAGCTCATTTAATGCTTTATATGAAAGATGGTCTGTCTTCAAAGTTGCAGCACAATGATTTGGGAAACTTTCAAAATCTCATGTGGAGACACAGCAATAGGCTTGTGTGCAACTTGACAGTGACCACTACACTCAGCAGACAGACATTTTCAAGACTTTGTTTTATTCAAGCCAGCTGCTGCATATATGTGCTACCCATTTCGGGAAGATGTTGAGGTTGATTTACTCGCATCAAAAATGCAGTGCTGTTTCATCTGAACCCATCTGGAGTGTGGAGAGTGGTGGACAGCCTGTAGTAGATTTTCACACTACAGGCTGTCATTAAGCTGAAGTCCAGGGCTTATGGCCAGTCTGTTTGAGGCTGCCTACCAGCAACAACTGTCTGGACTATGCAATTTTGGCTGATTCCATTCAGTTTAAGATGTCATCGGTCAAAAATATACAAAAATATAACTGGTCAAAAATATACAGAATTGTATTGTGCTATACATGTTTATGTTGTTTATATAAATAAATATATGTTTAGGATTTTTTTTGTTGGTAGATCATTTTGACTTTAAAAGTAGATCGCAAGCCAAAATGTGTGCACCCCTGCTGTAGAGGTTCAAGTGCAATTCCCTCATCTTTCAGACTGCTTCATATGTGTGTGTCTGTGTGTGTGTGTGTGTGTGTTAGGAGAAGGTGGCGCTGTTAAAGCAGTTGGAGGAAGCAAACAGAGAAGCGCAGAAGTATCGGCAGCAATTCTTGAAGAAAGAACAGGAGGCTGAGGCCTACAGACAGAAACTGGAGGCCATCACACGGCAAGGAGGGAAAAAAACAGCATGACATGCACTCGGACAACCCCACCCCCCCACACACACACACAACCACACACGGACACACAAAGACACATGCTCGACTGTGTGTGTCCTGTGCAACACACTCAAACAGATACTCGGCCAACCCTCTCTCTCCTAATAGAGACTTTTTTGTTACTGTGCTTTTAAATAGAGACCCTAAAGACCACCTACGCACCCACCACACCCACATCTCACAAAAACTCAAAAATCAGCCCTGACTGGAGGTTGACCCACAGAGAAACTGCTTTTAATCTGATTAGAATTGTGCTATATTAGAGCACATTTAGAGCAGCCGAACAGGAGGTGTGGAAATGATCCTTTAATGTCTTCCTGTGTGATGTGGGAAGAGTTTGTAGTCCCTGACAATGAAGATGTTTTATTTTAGTTTAAACAGCCAAAGAAAGGAGAAGCACGACAAACACGTGTGGGGCTGTACATGGAGAAAATATCACATTCCGATTATTATGGACATATTAAGACTGGATACAGTGGTGTATCGACATCTGTTTAACTGTTTCTTCTGTGCTGATAGTCATTTTTGTTCAGCACGTTTATAATGTTTATAATCTCTCAACATTTGGGTGGCCAAAATACATAACATCACATTTTCAAAAGTTATGGTGTGTGTTATTACACTTTTTGTGGACATTTCATTCCCCCCCCCCATCTCGTCGATCAGTTAAGATTTGGGTTCATATTTTGCTTCTTTAGTGCCGAACTGGAGCTAGAACACAAGTCAGAAATGAAAACTGAAATCAAAACTCCTCTGAACCATCAAACCACATTCAGATCTTCGAGGTTTGGGACACAGTTCTAAACTAGTTCTAATACATGGAAACCATTTGTTTGCACATTTTCCATTAAAAAAAGAAAGTAATCTGCTTTTCTGTGATTTAGGCCCTTTTAGGAGCTGGTGATCACAATGAGGTCAGAAGAGCTTGTCATGATGTAACATTTCCACCCTAATTTAGCTGAACACCGGTTGAATCATCTTGAGCTCACTGTTCAGAAGGCAAGTGAACCATAGTTAAAGTAACCATAAAATTAGCATAGAATAAAAATAGGATACAAATGTAAGGTCAATTAGAATGAGTTAAGAAGGTAAACAAAGTATACAAATTAAAGATAAAACCGTATACATTTTGTGCAGATCTTAGTGGTGAAAGCAGCAGAACACTGGTCTGTTTCACGTTTTTTTAAAGGTCTGAGCTCCATGACAAGCTGGTTCCAGCAGGGGGCAACATAATGACTAAACACAATTTCACCCTGTTTATTTTCTGATCTCAGATCAGAAAATAGATTGATGATCAAACATGTCGAAGATATATATTATTTAAATAGGCTATGAACCATTGAGGGAGTTATAAACAATTAGGAACACTTTCAACTTAGTGTAAGAACCTGAAGTCTGGAGTGATGGTCTTTTATTGGTGTTCGCAGCAGCATTTTGAAGCAGTCTGATGGCCTTTCTGGGAAGAGGATGGCAATAGTCAACACTGCAGGACTGTAACTGCTGCAATATTTACGTGGAATGGAAAATCCAAGACCAAGATCAACTATCTCGTCTGAAGTGGTTCATTATAGAGCAGGGGTCACAAAAATGGTGCCCCCAAGGACCACATGAGTAGCCCGCAACCCTGTGAACAGCTTCTATCATTTTATTTCATCCTGTTGCTATTCTTCTTTAATCACATTTGCATTTTTGTAGATTTAAAAATGACAATATAAAAAAAAAACCCATTTAAATCATGTTTATTATACATGAAGTTTAGATAAGTTTAAGGAAACTCTCTTCTAGTGTATCAAACTGGTACCCCATCATATGGCTCAGTACCCGTGAAGTAGCCCTAAGTTTCCAAATGGTTGGTGACTCGTGTTGTAGAGACTGTGTAGAGGTTTATTTACAGTGGTGGTGAATGGAACTAGACGACATCAGACATTGGGGACTATATTAATGAAAATGTGTGTGTCTGTGTGTGAGTGTGTGTGATTGAACACACTCTGGTCTTAATGGGAGATGATGACGCGAGTATGTTCTGGAGGTGTTGTTACGTGTGCAATGAGCTGATTTGTGTGACACCTGTCGGTTTTCCCACGCTGTGTTTACATGCGACCAATATGAGTGTGCGTCTGTGTAAAGCAGCTATTCTTCTGTGTTTGATGGACTGAGAGCTCATCTGGCTGCTCAAACAGTGGCAGACACTCTTATCTGTCCACACACTGCAGGACTGTGTGTGTGTGTGTGTGTGTGTATGTATGTGTGTGTGTTCACAGCGGCTATAAAATACTGCTGCTGAAGATCAAATCATTCTCCATTCAACTCAAACACACACACACACACGGAAAGATGCAGACAGAGGAATACACACGCAGAGGTAAGACACACTTGTATAGGGGACAAGCCTGAGCAGAGTGTGTAACATTTACATTTTTATTGTAAAACTGTAGAAAGAATGTAGCATTGAATTATAATTATTATTGTATATCTTTTATGTCTTTACATCTGTTATTGTTACAAAATTATTTGATATCTAAAAGGTTGTGGTAAAGATAAATATAATGAAACTAATTTTGTATGTATACCTGATAATTATTACAGTTGAATTAAATGTTTTTACACTCAAATTATAAAATCAAAGGTCATACTATCAGATATTAAAATAACTATTACAATGTAGTATTACAATACTGCATTAATAGTAAAATCCTTTAAATGTTATTTAAAATACTGTATAAGTAATTTTATGCTTGGGTAATCCCGATAAGCCTTTGTTTCCTCTGAAATGTTAATCTTAAGTACTTTAAAATGTAATTACTGTGATTACAGAGATTTAGTAAAATCCTCTAAATGTCTGTATGCAGAAGTTCTGAGAATTTACATTTGGTTCCGAATCTCAATAATCTCAGTAACACTGAAAATAAGATATTACTTTTAATCATCTACTGAGCACTTTACAGGTTCAGATTTATTTTAAAAATGTTACTCCATTTTCAAAATTATTGATAATATAATATTCAGAATTTCATAATGCCCAAAATATTCCTTATTTCATAGCAGATCACATCAGGAAATCTCTCAAAAAAAAACCAACTAAAAACTTTTAGTATGTAATTTAGCATTTTAGTATTTAGTATTCAATATTTTGTGTTAAAATTATTTTTTATTTTGGTGTTTTTTTGGTTGCTGTTATATTTTTGTTTCGTATTGAACTTGTTTGATACATTAGTCACAAGGACATCAAAGCACATCAAAAACTTTTTATTCTATCAGTCCCTGAACTACATTAAAATCAATTTAGAAATACTTCAATTTTTAAAAATTCTTCTAAAATTATATATAAATTCTATTATATTCTTCTAAAATTATATTATATATATTGTATGCATGTATGGGTGTGTGAAGGTAAGGAGCTGGTGGAGTATATCGCTCGTTACCTGACTGAGATCCGCTCCAGACGGGTGGTCCCTGATGTCCAGCCGGGGTTTTTGCGCCCCCTTCTGCCCTCCTCTGCTCCCTGTGAGCCGGAACCCTGGGAGAACATCCTGCAGGATGTAGAGAACATAATCATGCCTGGGGTCGGAACACACACTTACTACAGCACTACTCATTCACTCACAGACTCGCTCACTTATTCATACTTTACTCACTCAATCACTCATTCATTTATTCATTCACTCTTTCATTTATTCTTTCTTTCATCTTGAGTCTTTATATCGCTATAATTCCAACATGTACTCACATCCATGTGTGTTTGTGTGTAAGATGTCAGTGGTTAACGTGTGTGTCTGTGTGTGCATCTGTGTGAAGGTGGTACACTGGCAGAGTCCCCACATGCATGCGTATTTTCCTGCGTTGAACTCGTGGCCGTCACTGCTGGGCGACATGCTGGCTGACGCCATCAACTGCCTCGGCTTCACCTGGGTAACAATACACACCTGTACTATATTCTTCATCGTATAACACAGTGAAATAAAATGTTGTATTCCTGAGTCTGGTACACACCTGTGGGTTCAATGGAAGAATGAAGTGTGTATGGGTGTGTGAATTTGCGTGTGCGTCTGCAGGCGTCGAGTCCAGCCTGTACAGAGTTGGAGATGTGTGTGATGGACTGGTTGTGTAAAGCTCTTGGGTTACCTGATCATTTTCTGCACCATCATCCAGAGAGCCGTGGAGGAGGAATCCTGCAGGTGAGCTCACACCTACAGTGCAGTCTAATTAAACAACCGCTGTCTATCATAATGTCTTTAACTCTTGTGGCTTTGTCTTTAACTCTATAATGATAGGTAGACTATCATTCTTTTAGTGTAAATTGGCAAATTTTGCTGGTCCTGACATGAAACATATTCATTTGTGTGTGTGTTTGTGTATACATGTGTGTAGAGTACTGTGAGTGAATGTACACTGGTTGCACTGCTAGCTGCACGGAAAGATAAAATCCTGCAGCTGAAGGGCAGAGACTCGGCTGCAGACACACATACACACCCACACTCCGACATGGACGAATCCATACTGAACTCCAGACTCATCGCATATGCTTCTGACCAGGTATAACTCTGGTCACATACACATACACACCCACATTCACCACTATCTGTAAGGGTATATTACAAATACCCATAACTACAGATAATTCATTAATTTACTACTGAAAGATTAATTGTAGATACTGAATATTGTGTGTGCGTGTGCGTGTGTTAGGCTCACTCCTCTGTGGAGAAGGCTGGGCTGATCTCTCTGGTGAAGATCCGGTTTCTGGAGACAGATGAGAAGTTCTCTTTGAGGGGAGAGACTCTGCAGAGAGCCATTCAGGAGGACAGGAGGCAGGGCATGCTGCCTGTTATGGTCACTAACACACACTCACATTCAGAACACAGTACTGACACTGGCTGTTTTGTGTGTAATAGATGAATAGCTCTGATTATAACACACCATACTTAAGACTAATACTGTAGATTAACCATACTGTATGTGTGTGTGTGTGTGTGTGTGTAGCTGTGTGCTACATTGGGTTCTACAGGTGTGTGTTCTTTCGACTGTCTGGCTGAGCTGGGACCCATCTGTAAGTGGCTGACTGTGTGTGTCTGAGTGTGTTTGTAATAGTAAATTAAGGTCACACCCACTGATGCCAACATAAGCTTAACATGTCACACACTGTATGTGTGTGTGTCTGTGTGTAGGTGCTCGTGAGGGTCTCTGGCTGCATGTGGATGCTGCGTATGCAGGCTCCGCGCTCCTGTGTCCTGAGCTGAGGTACTTCCTCTCAGGGGTGGAGTTTGCTGACTCGTTCGTCTTCAACCCATCAAAGTGGATGATGGTTCACTTCGACTGTACAGCCTTCTGGTGAGAGAGAGAGAGAGAGAGAAGAAATGAGACAATACAGAGAGAGTGAGAAAGAAATAGAGAATACAAAGAGAGAACAGAGAGATAGAATAAAAAAATGAAACAGAGACAGAGAATGACAGAGACTGTGTTCAGACGGGTAATTATCAGGTTTATACGGGTTAATAATGTGTTTATAATGTGTTTGTGAGCATGAATAATACATCGTAGCATGTTTCTAAGGGTTAGTAATATGTTTATAGTGTGTCTATAAGGGGTATGTTTGGTGTTAATAGCATGCTTATCAGGGTTATTAAAGGGTTAATGGGTTCTTTATGCGTTAATAATGGTAGTGTGTTAATAATATGTTTATAGGGATTATTAATATGCTACATTGGGCCTAATTATTAAGGGTTAATAATTTGTTTATATGAGTTAATAATGGGTTAATAGCATTTTTAGGGGTGTAATAATTTACATATTATAATATTTTTATATAATGGTTATAATTATAATGGTACATAATGAATAAATTTTGTGCTTATAAGGAGTTAATAGCGTGTTTATAACAGTAAATAAGGGGTTAATAGCATGTTTATAAGGGTTATTGATGAGTTAATAATGCGTTTATAAGGTTTATTAATGTTGATATGGTCAATAGTGTTAATATTGTGTGTGTTTGCACTGCAGGGTAAAGGATAAGTTTAAACTCCAGCAGACATTCAGTGTGGATCCTGTGTACCTCAGACACGACAATTCAGGAGCTACAGACTTTATGGTCGGTTCGCACACACACACACACACACACACACACACAGTTCTTCAGTGTGATTTTGCTGTGATTTCAGAATCGTCACAGTAATTAGTGCGATTGTGTCCATTTTCTTTTTGTTATTATTTTTTAGAGACAAAAAAGTTGCTGCTTCTTGTCCAAAACCATACTGAATTTTGGCAAAATGTTTACTGTGCATGTATCCAGATTTTTGATCAGTTGATCAGGAGGCAGCACTAATTATTTGTCGATTTTTTGTGGTTGAGTCACCTCTGCGAGCACTGTCACGCCACGACTCTGGCAGCTAATAAAACATAAAGCAAAAAATTAATCCTGCAGACATAAAACCTCTAGAGTTCATGTTAGTTATAAAAAAAGACATGTCAATGTTTGTTGAGGTTTAATTACTTATAATTAGCCTGTGAATCCAGCTATGTGCCCCGGTTTGCTGCCCCAGTTTTCAGCTTTCTTTAAACAGAAATGTCTTGGTAAGAGGCAGCGAGTTTTTTTTTAACACAAAGTGTTTTTGGCCATAAAACCCATGTTTAGGGGTTTCCAAACAACGGCTTTATAGCAACACTTTACATTTTCTCGCAGAAATGTAATCTAGTTTCAGTATACATTTTTGTGGTTTGTGTATAATATTTTTTATTAATACACCAATATATTTATTTGTGTGCAGCACTGGCAGATTCCTCTGAGCCGGCGTTTCCGTTCTCTGAAACTGTGGTTTGTGCTTCGCTCGTTTGGGCTGAAGAACCTACAAGATCACATCAGACATGTGAGAGTTTCTCTCAGCTCCACCAGCTGCAAACACTAAGGGAGCGCTGCAGTACCGCTCACTGACTCTCTGGCTCCCTCTGTCTCCCTCTCTCTCTCTCCCGCTTTCTCTCTCAGGGGGTGGAGATGGCGAAGTTGTTTGAATCTCTGGTCCGGAGCGATTCTAACTTTCAGATTCCAGCAGAGAGACACCTGGGACTGGTGGTCTTCTGCCTGGTGGTGAGATAACACCACACAACCTCAGATTGGTGGTCTTCAACAGCACAACTACACAACACAATACAACACAACACAAAACCAAACCTACTCTCCCGAGGAAAAAGAGGACAGTTATACTGAGTGATGGTGGAGGGGGAGGACCACCCTGTCCACCAGGGGGGAGAGAGGAAAGTTATACTGAGTGATGGAATAGGAGAGGACCAGCTTTCCCAGCTATTATCAGATTGCTTAAAAAAAAAGAAAAACAACAACAAAAGTTGCCCCAGGGAAATCAGGACATTCCAACACCCCCCAACCTCACCCACACACAAATACTGCACCAAGGACCAAAACATAATTGATTTTCCATTAAAGAAATTGGCACCGTCCTCCCAACAGGTCACTGCACCTGCAGGCATAAACCACAATAAAAGTCCAGGAACACTTTATTTGCTGTTTCTGATGTTTTGCCTGTCTGTGTTTTTGATCATATTTAAATGCTTTATATGCTTTTGGATAGTGAAGCCCATCCCCCGAGTGTTTCTGAGCCTCTGTGTGTGCGTCTGTGTCGGCCTTTGCCCCCATGTTATGTGAGGATATAAAGCGGTTGATCAATGGAGACGAGTGTTGTTTAGCTGGATGGCCTTGTGTAATCACACACACTGGCTAATGATTGTTAGTCCTTGACCCCAGTGGCTTCAGAGCATCCAGAGAGCAGAGATCCGGTCCAGAACACAAGGTTCCCTGCTTCAGAGATAACATGGAGCCCAAAGTCTAGGAGGAAAGGTGAAGGATACTCCTGATAGCACACTCAGCAGTTCAGAACCCAGCCCACCAACTCAAGACAGAGGATATCAATAGTCTTTTACTTTGAACACGAAACCATAACTCCTCTAGACCCTCAAATCACATCCACCTCTTCATTAAGGTGGAAGGGACTTGTGTATGGGGTTTAGGACACAGTTTGACTTATTGTGAACTGTAAAAAGGAACTGAACCTCAAAGCTACAGGCAGCTGTTTCAGACGTCATCAGGGCAGCTGTTCACAAAGCAGAACTGAAATGAGATCAGATTCTTCTGTATTTTAGAAGTTACGAAACTGACTGTGGGCGGTTTGTGAAAACAGATCCTGTTGTGTAAAATTGCACTCAGCTCCTCACTGAAAATCAGTTAATCTGTTTATTAAGGTACATCAGACTTGTGGCTGTGGTTTAGGACTATAGTACGACTTTCTGATCCAAGATCAGTCTTGCTTTGTGAACAGAATACATTCCATGGCTTCAGCTGTGTTTTCTTTTTGTGTTCAGGGTGGAAACGCGCTGACCCAGGAGCTCCTGAGAAGGTTAACGCAGTCAGGCACCATGTTCTTGATCCCCGCTGCCGTGGGCACCAAACTCATCATCCGCTTTACCGTGACGTCTCAGTTCACCCAGCCCGAAGACGTCCAGAGGGACTGGGGCATCATCCAGCGCACAGCGACCGAGCTGATGAGGCCCGGGGGGGTGGGTCGCCCACTGTCCCTCAGCCTCAGCACCGACACCGAAGCGTCCGAGGATGAGCCGGAGACGCTGTGGCAGGACCAGGAGGAGGAGAAACTCAGTGACCAATCTGCTGAGAGCAGGATGAGACTAGAGCTAATGATTGACAAGCACCTGGTGCGTCAGGGGCAGCGGAGAGCCACACGCTCCATGAGCTGCAGCGCCGAGCTCCCACCCACTAGACCAGACTCCGCCCACACCCTGAGAGAGGCCCCGCCTTCCGGTGCACTGGCGCAGATCCCAGAGAGCCCGGTGCCAGCAGGTGGTCGCAGAGGACAAAAACGCCTGCTGAAGTTCCACAGCGTCCCCAGCCTGTGGCAGTGCGCCATGCAGAACATCTACAGACCCTTACACTGGACCACCAGCAGAGCCAGCTACTTCACCTGCTGCCCACTGCCTCAGAAATAAGACACACACTCACTAATAAACACAAATTCTCTCTAACTCACTCACACACTCTCACACAAACATTTCAGACACAAACATCAGGTGTTCAGATTTCCTGTGATCTTTAATGTTAATTTCATCTTCAGAAGAACCAGCACTTTCCATGATTTTCTAAATGTATACAATTTACTGTAAGAATAATATAAAAATAAAAATTGTGTGGTTGGTGTTACACCTGGACAGCGTTCAAGGCAACCTGCATGAACCTTCATAACAGCCTGATATAAACACTTACTAGCAAACATCAAAGCTTCTTGTCAAATGACACAGGAAAACCATCGCTATGACAACAGCATTGCCTAACAATAGCACCCTTTAAACACTTTAAACTCAATATATAGGGGGTCATTATTAGGCCACAAACACCATTTTAAATAAGCAGTCACTAAACAGCAGCAGTGATGCAGATGACAGTATCAATAACCAGTAAGATCTGAGCTTTACTAGTACAGATCAATATGGGATCACTATCTGGCAAGCAAAGCTTTTTTATGAGTGTTATAATTGCTAATATATGCTACATAGGGTGTTTATGACCTAATTAATAACCACTAAAAAATGAATTTCAGCATTTACTTTTACGGGCTCATTTTACTCACAACTCATGCTTGATGGTTATGTACAGTCCTGTGCAAAATTCTTGAGCCCCTGTCATTATTCTGTGATTTGAATGCAAAAATTCTATTTTCTGCCTGTCAGACTGTCTTACATTTGGCTTATTTATGGTGGCTCAAGACCTTTGCATGGTGCTGTAGGTTTTTGTCACTTATGTAAGTGTTATGTAGGTGTTATGAACGCTGTTCTGCAGTGATGTCCACCACATCTGTTCTATTAGCTCATTATACCTGATTATCATTCTGTACATAATCACCACTGATTCTGTGAGTAATTAAGTAACGTTTGAATAAAATGTTACAGTTTAAGGCACCTGATTGATCATTTGCTCAGCAACGCATGTGTGTGTAAGACAGAACTCAAAAGTTTTGACACACAATGGGATTTTCTACATAAGTAAGAAATACAGTTAACTCCTGCTTACATGCCACCACTTTTCTGAGAGCGGAAACCCATGCGCAAGCGTGGAAAAGGCAGATATCCTTCACATTTTTGTTTTCTTTTGTGACCTTCGGGCCTGGTTTGTCACACCCCTTGTTTTTGTGCTGGTTGTTTATGGTTGGGCACGCCGATTAGCAAGGCTATAAGCAAGATCTGAACAAAATGAGTTTCTGCTGCTCAGCGCCGTACCCAAACATAAACAACCAGCACGAGGATGAACCAGTACTCAGAGGTGGGAGGTTTGAAAGTAGCCAATCCAAGACTGTTATTTATTTCTCCTTGCTGCTGATTAGCTGCAGCCCTGTGATGCTGCAGTCCAGAATTTCCCCTGTGGAGCGTTTTACATTTTGTTCTTCTCAAAGCCCTGTTTTTTACTACTGTAAATGGAATTATTACTGTATTTTTTCTACTTTTACCAAAGAAAACAGTCATGTGTGAATTACAGTGCAGTATATATAGGGGTAATATCTGCATTTTCATTTATAGTTCTTGATTCAACTTTCCAATGTTAAAAAGAAAATAAAAATCTGTAGTTTATGACAAAAAAGTGGAAAAATACCTGGGGTGTGTAAAAACTTTTGAGTGGTAGTGTGTGTATGTGTGTGTGTGTGTGTTATAATCTCAGTTTTCCATCCCTGATGGAATTAAAGATGTCCTCAGTCATGGGGATGTAAGTTTTCTTTTTGTCATCCAGAAAGTGCAGGGGGTCTAGTAGGGTTGTGGGGTCAAATCCTTCCTCTGATAGTCTGGTCTTCACCTGTTTAAAGGTGCCTGTTGTGTCCATCGCCCCCTGCAGGAGAACAGGAGAACGGTTACAGCCACTAATCCCAGTAAGAATGTAAACTTGTTACCGGAACATTCCAATTCCACATGCAGATGTGTTTTTCAGCTCAAGAAAACACAGAAGACACAAGGACACCTAACCCTGAAATAGGTTATCGTGAGAGAGTGTTCCCTCGCAACATTGCAGTCTCAGTTGTTCACAGATTTTTTTTTAGAACCTAACTAATAATTGTTCGCAGAAACCCAGTGGTGGGCCGGTGTGAGGTCTGGTGGTCCATGTGGTTGGGGGGACGGGGGTTTACCTGTAACCTGATGAAGCGTGGCCTGGCGTAGACAGGTAAAAGACTCTCCACCTGTTCATACACTGCAGAGCCGTCAAAGCTCTGTCCCTCCTTCAGCTTTACAGCAGCCATTCCAATCCTGCCCTCGTGACCTGAAACACAAACACACTCACCTCATCCAAGGCCTCAATACACCTCTTAAATGACTGTCGTTGAGAAACACTTACATTTTAGCCCACTCACAGTGACCATAATAAACACTGGCTGGTTTTGTTTTTCTAACCTAATTTGAATATAAGATACAGTAACTTCATTAATGCAGATCTCACTGCATTTTTTCCTCCTCCTGTAAAGATACTTTTTTTTTGGAGGTGTAGATGTGGTTCAAGCAGTGACAGTATGTAAACGAGCTTGGTTCTGATTGGCTGTTCCGCACCTACCCTTATTCGGTCAGGGCTGAAACACTCCTTTGCCTGTTTTGTGGGCGGGGCTACTCTGCAGAAGGCTAAACAGGCAGGGCAGTTTATGGTCAGAGTTACAGATTTACTGTGTGTGTGTGTGTGTGTGTGTGTGTAGTGTAACAGTTCATGCTCAGTCAGTGAAGGCTGTTTCTGTACCTGGAACTTGGACTCCGTATACGTTGGCCTCTTCAATAGAATCCACCGCAATTAAAACATCAGCAACTTCAGTTGTGGCCACATTCTCACCCTTCCACCTACAGAACCATCTGCACTTTAGGTCATGTTTATAGATCACAGTGTAGTAGTTTGTGGCCAGAAACCACACAAGCAAGTCAATTACTGAACACCACACACACCCTGAGGCAGGTGTGGGCCAATTTAGTCATGTCTGCACTAGAGCTGCATGATGTAGACTAAATATCAGTATTGGGAGAATTCAAGATATTAAAGGGCCCAGATCATTACTTTTCTGAAATTAAAAGACTTAGTCTGTACATATTGTGTCTAATGGTGCATTTACTGCCCCAACCATAAGTTCACGCTGTCAGAAACACTGTGATTGGAGAAAAGATCATTTACATTTTGCACAGACTGAAACTGAGGTAACAATTAAAAGCAATGGGTGTAACTGACCACTTTGAGGAAACCTGATTGGCGGTGAAATGGGATTGGTTTCTATTTGTTTAGCCAAAGTGCTAACCAATTAGTTTGGGGTTTGACTACCTGAAGGTGTCCCCGATGCGGTCCTGAAAGTAGACAAAGCCCTCCTCATCAAACTTCAGCAGATCTCCACTGTTGAAGTAAATATCTCCCTCCTTGAACACGTTCCTCAGCTTCTTCTTGTCCGTCTGCTGTTTATTGTTAGCATAGCCGCTAAACGGAGACATTTTGGTGATCTTGGCCACTAGCAGGCCTGTCTCTCCTGCA
>JBBPDH010195802.1:0-15792 GCA_037974565.1 Clupeocharax schoutedeni | reverse complement strand
CGTCACTCAGTATAATTGTCCTCTCTCTCTGGGTGGGTAGGGTGGTCCTCCCTCTCCCCGTCACTCAGTATAGCTGTCCTCTCTCTCTCCCTCTCTCTCTCTCTCTGGGTGGATAGCATGGTCCTGCCTATCCCCCATCACTCACTATAACTGCTCTCTGTCTCTCTCTCTCTCTGGGTGGGTAGGGTGGTCCTCCCTCTCCCCGTCACTCAGTATAATTGTCCTCTCTCTCTGGGTGGGTAGGGTGGTCCTCCCTCTCCCCGTCACTCAGTATAGCTGTTTTACATTTATTTTTTTACGTATTTAATTATATTGATCATTACATCACATTAGAGATCTATTATTATAGTAATCAGAGCCAAGCTAGTCTTAAAGGCACAGTAACAGAAACAGCCTTTAATAGACTCACTACTTGTATTCCACTGTCAGTTTTCTGTTAATAGTTTATGATAGTGAGGGTTTAATTAACTCACTTGTGCAATGAATAAGTAATGATCTCTAAGCTACAAATGTTAAACATGCAAATGTGAGCTTTTCTTCTCTGAGTGTGTTTTGCTAATTTTGCTGATTTTCTTTTGGGGGTGTGATGCTTTGCTTCCCTCAAGGCTGTTGCATAGAAACTCCACCTGCTCAATTCAGTATCTCCAGAAGAGTGTTTTTGTGTGATGCTGACTGGGTTTAAGTGTGGGTTTTTTGTTGCGTTGTGTTTTGGAGTTTATGCTGTGTTTGTTGTATTTGGATGGGTTTGATTTGTGTTTGGCAGTGTTTGTTGTGTGTAGTTGTGCTTGGCTGTTTTGACTATTTTTGGATTGTGTTTGGCAATGTTTGGGTGTGTTTTTATGCATTTAGGTGTGTTTGGTTGTGTTTTGGCTGTGTTTAGTTGTGTTGTGGTTGTGTGTGTTTTGGCTATGTTTGGGTTGTATTTTGGCTGTGTTTGTGTGTGTTTGGTTGTGTTTTGACTGTCTCTGGGTGTATTTGTATTTATGTTTGTGTTTGGGTGTATTTTGACAGTGTTTGGGTGTATTTTGACAGTGTTTGGGTGTATTTTGACAGTGTTTGTGTGTGTTTTGGTTGTGTTTGGACTGTGTTTGGGTGTATTTGTATGAGTTTTGGATGGATTTTGGTGTATTTGTGTTTTGGCTGGGCTTAGTTGTGTTTGGTTGTGTTTTGGCTATGTTTGGGTGTGTTTTGACTGTGATTGGTTATGTTTTGGCTGTGTTTGTGTGTGTTTGGTTGTGTTTTGGTTGTGTTTCGGTGTGTGTGTCGTGTTTGGTTGCTCTTTGGCTCGGGTCTGAATGAGTTTGGCAGAGTTTCCCGCTCCGTCTGAGAGCAGGAACGCCAGCCAAACCCGGCACGCTGCTGCACATCAAAGCAGCGTGAGGCTTTGAAGTGAAGTGTGTGTGTGTTTGTGTTTCAGCTCCTTGCAGTGAGCAGAGTTGCTGACTGAAGCAATTGTCTTTGTTGTCTTTTGTTTAGACCGTGTTCTAGTCTGGATTCCCAGAACATTTAAATTTGTTGACAAATAATTTCATTGTAAATGTCACAGAGGCTCCGAGACTGACTGCACTGATGATTAGGCCGTGACTTTATTAGGCAGAGAAACACTGAACTATGGCAGTTTGAGGAAACAACACTCAGTAATGAACAATTTCATTATTATACACTCAATAATTATCTATTTCATTATCATACATTCAGTAATGAACTATATCATTAGTATACATTCAGTAATGAACTATGTTGTCGGCTGTAATTTTACAGCTGCAACTGTTTGAACGGGGCTGTTCCCTTTTGAAATTATGAGCTATGAGATGTTTGATGTTTTTTTGTAGCTTATTAAAATCTAGTGTTTCAAGACTCTCTTGACATGTTCTTATGCATGTATAACCTCTTCTTTCTTTACTTCTCTCTGTGTAGGTGACTCCTCTAGCTGGTCCTCCAGAGGGAGGTACGTTGGTGACGATTCGTGGTGTGAATCTGGGTATGACTCTTTCGGAGCTGCAAGGTCGTGTGGAGGTGGCAGGAATTCCATGTTCTGCCCAGTCAGAGGGATACATCACAGCAGAACAGTGAGAAACACACAGATACAAATACACACCCCTGCAACAGTTGGTCCACAAAAAACTTTTAAAATGTTCATTTGTTCCATACGGTCATTCTGACAGCCCCACCACAGGAAGCACAGTGATACGGCTACTATTTTATTTTACCTTTCTAATGTTTTATTTAACATTGAAAAAAAATGTAACCTTTTCTTAACAGTTCTACCTGTTGCTATGTGAGTTGATACAAACAGTGATACTGCCTGATATTTCTTTAGTAATGTAAATGTTGTTTTTTTAAATGTTAATTTTCTAAAAATCTCCCCGTCAGTGCATTGACGTTCACCTCGATGAATGAAGGCTTGTAACCAAAACAGCAGCTCTGTAGGGTTTTGTGCTGTTTTTGCTTTGATGCGTGTCAGGTGGTTTAAAAGTGACAAACTTACAGTGTGTGTTTCTTGGTTGTGTGTGTGTTATGCTCTTGAGTGTCCTGCATGGCACTTCGTCTGTCAATTGGTACACCAACTGTTGGGATGCAGCCTGAGTTTAGTGTGATTTAGTTACTGATGGACTGTCAGAAGTATATATATAAAACTCTAAGTGTAAAGACGACAGCATATTGATGTAACCCTAAACATTCCAAATCACGCAAGTGTAACACTACACTTTAATGGAGAGTTATCAAGTGGCGCAGCAGTGGGAAGTAATTTCTTGTTGCACTGATGATAGAATGATGGTTGTGGTAAAGGGCCACAACCATCATATAATAATAATAATAATAATAACACAGGTCAAAATCACCAGAAATAAGCTGATTGCAAATCTGTGTTTAGTTTTTCTTGCACATACAGTTTTTGTGATGAAGCTAGTTATGTATTGCTTAATAGTTGGTTTAATTAGCATATAATAATCATGCTATGTGTTTTTGTAGAAACAGTGGTAGCTGACTGACACTGATCATTATATCTGTGCCACAGTGTGCACTTGTCGGACTTCGCACTGAAAATATTGAAATAGTTACTTGATTGATGCCTGCGGTTTAATAAAAACCACATGCAAGTCTATTGCAAATCTAACATTACTCATAATTCAAAAAGTTAAGCCATAGAAAAGTCAAGTAGTTAGTCGCCAAGGTGCTCCTCTGATCAGAAGATGGGGTTCGTTCCACCACTGCTGGGTCAAAACTGACGCATGTTTCCCTCTTCTTTTGAGCAGAGGAGGCTCGAGACGAGCTGTGCTTGAAACCCTGAGTGGACGAGAAGTGACACGTTGTTTGATCAATGCTGTTATGTTTGGGGGTGCAAGTCCATTCTTGACCTTGAACTTAACACAAGCAGCCACAGGGAGTCACTGAAGGTTCCATAGTAAAGGTGTTGTGTGAGTGAACTGCTTCGTGAGTCGGTGGAGACTCACCAAGGGTCAGGCCGAAAGACGACAGGAGCATTGCGAGTCCGCAGGTCTGCATCTTGTTGCTTGGGAGATTGAAGTCGCCCAGGATGAGCTCAGAAGGACGTTCAGTTCATCAATCTCTTCATCTACTTTTCAAGGAGCACCTCGACGACTAACTACGTCTCGTATTCTAGAGAGATCCAGGTCTCGGTGAGGGCTAGTAAGTGAAGTGAGCGGAGGAACGCCAGTCCAGAGATGAAGTCAGACCTCCTGACGCAGGATTGGCAGTTCCACAGACCACCATGACCCACCGTAGAAGGCTGGGGGGAGAAGTAGCACATTATTTGTAAATGAAGTAGAGAGGAAAGGAAGAAGGAATACTTAGTCAAGTATAGTCTGCTGGACGAGGAATCCTTCTTGAAGGTGCTAACCGTAGTGGACTGATGGTCTTCTTAAGTTCAGGGAGAGCAAAGCCACACCACTTGGCACCTGATTATCTCAGGCCTTATTGATATCAGGTGTGAAACTAATTTGGAGTGAAACTAAGCTAACACACTAAGCACACATACAGAGTAACACTTCAGTTAAACAAGCAGACAAAATGAACTTAGGCAAGTCCTCCCAGAGTAGAACAAAGCTAAGCCGACACTATGAGCACACATTACACAAAAATTAAGAATAAGAAAGATTTTATAGGTAAAGTGATAGATTGGTTATAGATATAACGATGAGCTGGAACACAGGCAACACTGATGTGTGTTAAATGTTAAATTTGGGAGTCATGAGTTGAGTAATGTGTCCTGTGGCTGAGTGGGGAAGGGGGGCACTGGGAGACCTTTCTGATCCCCTGATGACATCACCGCAGCTACCGCACATTAGTCTTATAGTAGGAAAAGGCCTGGTTAATTAGCTTAATCCCAGATCACTTTATATATAATGAGCCAGTGAGTAAAGAGTTATGGTCAAGGGCGAGAGGGATAGAAAGAGAGTGAGAGAGAAAAGAGAGAGTTTGAGAGAAAGAGAGAGGGGGGAGAAAAAGAGAGAGACAGAGAGAGAGAGAACAAGAGAGATAGAGTCATTGGAATTCGCTGCATGCTTCTCTGGATGGAGGAGTGATTTGTTAGGAGAGTGTGTTTGTGTTTGTGTGTTGGTGTGTGTTTATGCGTGGGTGTGTGAGATGCTGGGATAATTCGATTGGGCTGCAGCTGGACTTCATTTATATTCGAGTGGAAAGAGAACAGAGGAAGGTGTCGGTAGGAAATTGGGGATTTTGGCACATTAGAGCTCGTTTTGAGTTTGGAAAATGAAATAATATTGAGCTCTCAGAGCTCTGTTCTGTTCCAGGATCGGGAACATATACTCAGATCTGGGGCGACAGATTTCTTCTATGGGAAAAGTGAATTGAAATGAAAAAAAATGTGTCCCCAGAATCTCCCAAATGTCCCCAACATCCCCAGTGTCCCCAGCATCCCCAACATCCCCAGTGTCCCCAGCATCCACAATGCCCCCAGCATCCCCAGCATTCTCAATGTCCCCCATATCCCCAACATCTGTAATGTCCTCAACAACCCCAGTGTCCCCAACATCCCCAGAGTCCCCAACATCTCCAGCATCTCCAGCGTTACCAATATTATCGTGACTGCCTCAGCCCAGACTACTGTGTGAATGGGGTGCTGAATGAGGGCATCCAATCAGAACAGAGCCCATTTGCATATCCTCAACCTATCCTGTTCAGTTCCAATGGATAATGAGAGATTGAAAAAGTCAGATTTGAATCAATAAAAGTGTGTTTTTAGTTTAAACTCAAGTGTGTGATTTCAGAGCACACAAAATACACTCAAACACACACACATACACACACACACACACACACACACACACACACACACACACAAACACACACACACACACACACACACACACACACACACAGACACACACACACCTCAGCGTCCATTCATACATTTCCACACATGCTCGTGTGTGTGTGTGTACCACAGCTATGATCATATCACCTAATAGTCTGATCAATAAGAGTGTAATACAGTCTAATGCAGCACTTTAGTGTGTGCATCTGTGTGTGTGTGTGTGAGAGAGAGTGACAGCAGCATGTTGTTCCAACTCATTCCACTTTATTGACCCACAGGGCTGCTGACTGTTGCTATGGTGATTACCATGATGTCTATGTGAATGGGGCAGGGGGTCCTGTGTGTCGGTGTGTGTGTCTATGTCTGTGTGTGTGTGTGTGTGTGTGTGTGTGTGTGTGTGTGATGCATTGGTCTGACAGAGATGGTTCAACTGCATTGACCTTGGAATGTCATAAACAATTTCAGTCGCGTGCTGAAGTCTGTGCGTCCTGCTTTAGTTTAGATTTTATATCACAAGAATAAAATAATCAGACTTAATCAAATCACATTGCTTTTAATCTTATTATATTGTATCAGACTGAATAATTTCGTAAAGAATTGACCCGGGTCAAGTTGAATCTTTGTGATATTTACACTCTTAGTGTGTGTGTGTGTGTGCATGCTGGGCAGTGTATATGTTTGTATGTGCACACAATTGTGTGTATGTGTCCTGCTTGCCCCTGTGCTGTATGTATCTGCCTGTTCCAGTATGTATGTGTGTGTTTCCTGCAGAGTGGTGTGTGAGATGGATGCTGCACCGGTTGGAAGTGGGCCTGGTCCAGTTCAGCTGTGTGTGGGAGAGTGCAGGCCGGAGCTCCGCACACAGTCTTCTCAACTCTACTCATTTGTGGTGTGTTTCACACACACATACACACACACACACACACACACACACACACACACACACACACACACACACACACACAGACAGACAAATAAAACCAGAGGTTAAAGCTCGTTTAAAAGGCTCAATAAGAAAACACCACCACCAATAATAATAATAATAATAATAATAATAATAATAATAATAATAATAGCTTGAATGTATTTTTTGTTTAAATATCCTTTCACTCATACTAATTATTAAAGAACCCTTGAAGATCCCCCTTGAACCCTTGAAGATCCCCCTCCAGTGTAGAACACTGCTACACACTTTAAAAGCCTAGATAGGTTTCCCACCATAGAACACCATAGAGAACCTTTGATTCTCTAGAGCTGAGGGAGGAACCCATTAACTGGTAAAGAACCATTATGTTCTGTGAAGGTTCTTTATACCTTTACCCTCGCACATGTGTACAAAAATGGTTCTTTAGCATACTAAAGTAATTTGGCTATGGAATTTCTTAAGAGAACCCGTTTTTTTAATGACATGTTCCTGGCAGGTCCCCAGGCTGCTGGGGTTGACCCCAGGTCGCGGTCCTGTTTCTGGAGGAACCAAAGTCACCATATTGGGGGATCACCTGGACTCAGGCAGCAGCGTTCAGGTTCGCTTCGGCAACGAGACCTGTGAGTTTTACAGGTGAGTCTCAGCAGGTCAGGGTCTTAAAATCGCTGCAGGTGGCTGGGCACACACTAGGGGGCGCGCTCGAGATGAATGGGTTTCTATGGAGCTGTTATGCAAAGCTGTTATTTGTAAACAGTTTTTAATTTTGTTTACCAGAACAGCACACATTTTACACACATTTTGAAGGCATGGTAATAGAAACATCCTGTATTATTTTAAAACAGATGTGTAGAAAAGAATAAGGACTGTTTTTGGTTCACAGGCACACAAATATCACAAGTGGGGGAAACATCAACAATCAACCGTTGTCAACCAGTTAGTACTCAGCAGCCAGAGTACCAACCAATCAGGCACTTTAAAGCTTACTAGGGGTCATGTAGGCTTCTGGATTCTGGTTGCTAATTGGTGTTCTGGCTGTTGAGTGCTGATTGGTTGGCATCCTGGCTACTGATTGCTGATTGATTGTCATTATGGCTACTGAGTGCTGATTGGTTGGCTTTCTGGGTACTGTGTGCTGATTGGCTGTGTCATCTGGTGGCCATTAGAGGCCACTGTTTTTTCTGTTTTTTCCCCTTTTATATTTTATGCTTTCTGTGGGCTTTTATTTTGACATGTGGTTCTTATAGTCCTTTGTAGTTTTTGTCTGTGTGCTACGTGTCCCTTAATTTCACCTGCATGATATCTGTGTCTTGATTTTGTGTCTTTAAAAGCCTGTGTTTGTCTGTGCTCTTCATGTCACGATCACCTCATTTTCCTGCCTTGTATCATTATTCAGTCTAAGAGCTATTGTGCTTGGTTTTGTTTTTCCTTTATTTTTCTTTAATAAATATCACATTCTCATGGATCTCAGTACTCCTGCGTCTTCCATGCCCAGAGGGAGCTCACGAGGGCATGGTTCATCCAGCCCTCGTGACACTGGCTGGTTGTGGAAGGTTCTGGAGTTGGTCTTAAAGGCTGCAAAAGATGGTGCTGCTAGAGGTCCATCTAGACAAAAGGCCTCAAAAAAGGTATAGGTGGAGTCAGAAAAGTTCCATGACAGGAATTCTGTTTTTGAGTTTTTGAGGATGAGCTATTCCTCTGGATCCTCCTGGCAGCGTCCTGAATCGGCTCATTTTTTTCGAGGCTCTATTTCAGGATCAAGCGGTCCCTGATGGTGGAAACTCTCATTGCAGGAATGAAGTGCCCTCATTGTAGCAGGACGAACAAGCAAAATTAGTTGGATATTCTCTAATTACAGCAGCCGTCACACACAGCAGATGAGAAAGAGAAAGAGAGAGAGAGAGAGAGATTATTGAAGTTCTGGACTGCTTTGAGAATAAACTGCAGCCAGTACAGAAATAGAATCTCATTTTCAGTCTTTAGAACCAGCTGAAGAGCCAAAGAGTGGAAGAGAGTTTACTTTGTTCTCAGAACTGGAACTGAAGATTTCTCTGCTGGACAGGGTGGAAAGAAGGAAATTATGAGATACTAGTTTGCAAAAGTATGAACCCTGCTACTAAAATGACCACACAGTGATCTGATCTCAAGAGCTTCTCCAGTTAACAAGCAGCCAAGACTCTTGTTCCTCTTATTATATCAGAAAATGATCTAAAACACCAGAGGGTGCCCTCGAGTGAGACATTTTTGAATGGGGGATAAATGGATAATGTTTTTTTTTTTAAATCTCTTTTTTTTACACAGTTGTCTTTAACTTGGGAACGTATAGGAATATATGACTACTACTGGGTGCTGATTGGGTGGAATTCTGGCTACTGTGTGTTTATTGGTTGGCATTTAAGCTACTGAAAGCTGTTTGGTTGGTACTTTGATTGCAGAGTGCTAACGGGTTGGAATTCAGAACACTGAGCTGAATTGGTTGGCATTCTGGGTACTGAGTGCTGATTGGATGGCACTCTGGCTACTGAGTGCTGATTGGTCTTGGGTCTTGGGTCTTGGTTGTCTTGGGTATTATGTTAGACAATCAGCTTTGTTGACTGCATTAAAATGACAGATTTTTACAAATGACAGTTTTGCTGAAATGCTCCTTAGGGACCCGTACGTTTTGGACTCGTCTCCTCACAGTTCTGTGGTTTCTCTTCTCTGTGTTTCTAAAGGCGGAGCTCCAGTCAAATAGTGTGTTTCTCGGCACCCTCTGTCGGCGGGGAGGGTTCGGTGGAGGTGAGGGTGAACGTGGATCTAGCTGAACTCAACACCCAACTGACCTTCGAGTACATAGAGGACCCAACAGTTATGCGCATAGAACCTGAATGGAGCATCACCAGGTTAATTTCACCATTAAAACACAGGCAAAAAAATAGCTTGTGTGTGTGTGTGTGTGTGTGTATGGTTGGTATATGTCATAGCAGGAACCGAGTGTGTACATGTGTGTGTCGAAGTGATCAAAGTGCCTCACGCTGCACAAGGACATTAAACTCAGGTGGTCTTTGAAGTCTGAGAGGCTCAATCCATTTCAGCCTTAATACACACACACACACACACATACACACGCACACCTGCCTCTCTCACCACTCATTTCTTTTCTTTTCTCTCTCTAACTCTCTCTCTAACTCTCTCACTCTTCCTAACTCTCTCTCTCTCTCTCAACCCACTCAGATCACCATAAGCATAAGGGCTCCTAGACTTAACTTTAATACATGTGTGACTGAATGTGTGTGACTCTGTGTAAGTATGTGTGTGTGTGTGTGTGTGTGTGTGTGTGTGTGTGTGTGTGTGTGTGTGTGTGTGTGTGTGTGTGTGTGTGTGATGTTGTGGCATCAGCTCTTTTTATTTATTAGTCCAGCGTCTCCATTTAATCCATTTTACTCCTCTTTTGATGTTGTTTATCTGCTTATTTCGTCCTGTGTGAGGTGAGGCCTGGGGGAAGGCCAGTTCTCACACACACACACACACACACACACACACAAACACACACACAGAAAGCATCGGTGAACAAAACAGAAAATAAAATTAGTTTTCCTTAGCATTTCTTATCATTTGTACATGTGTCAAATAAATTATCTCATCGGCACAGCTGTGACATCTATAAATAGTACTGTGCAAAAGTCTTAAGCTCCCTCATTTCTCTATATTTTAATATAAATATAGAGAAGGCATTTGCCTGTCAAAAATGTCTTTGGCATACTGAGTAGATTAAGTAAAAGAAATGGGAACAAATGTTTTACTGTGACAGGCTGCAACGTGTCAAGGTGTCTAGATAAGCGTTCCAACCACTTAGTATTCAGCACCACCAGTATACTGATCTCCGCCTGATAATCTGGAATCATCTGCTCCTGTTTCTTCATTGGTCCAGTTAAATGTTCTATGTTCTGATGTAATTATTCATACGTAGGTCACTGTGTGCCTTAACAAACATTCCTCTGAAACTGGTCAGATTCTGGGACTGGACTGAAAATGAGAGTTTTTGAAAGTCCTTCAGGAAGCCTGGAGAACTGTTCCTGAAGACCACATTTAAATACAAAAAAGCCTGGATCTTTGGATGCAAAATATGAAGAAATGAGAATCAACATTTTTGCACATTATTCTAAATGAATTATTGTTGTACAACACAATTCCGTCTGTCACCTTAATTAATAAACAAATCAATACCTTTATTTAGTCAATTATTAAATAAGAAATAATAACACGAGTAATAAATATGACTAGCATTATTAATAATAATGTTACAAACAATAATAGCTGTTATTTCTAAAAAAATTTTTTATTGGTTTTTTTTATCTGCCAATTTGTTTGTTGACAGTGGTCACACCACCTTGACCGTGACCGGCACTAACCTTGACGTGGTGCAGGAGCCACGGGTTCGAGTCAAATATTCTGGACATGAATCTGTTAACGTTAGTACACACTGCTACATATCTCTAATATCACTCCTCACTGTTGCACACAAATATCACTCCTCCCTGTTACACACTAATATCACTCCTCACTCTTACACACTAATATCACTTCACTATTACACTCTAATATCACTCCTCACTGTTACACACTAATATCCCTCCTCACTGTTACACACTAATATCCCTCTTTACTGTTACACACTAATAACACTCCTCACTGTTACACACTAATATCACTTCACTGTTACAAACTAATATCGCTACTGACTGTTACACACTAATATCACTTCACTATTACACACTAATATCACTCCTCACTGTTACACACTAATATCACTCCTCACTGTTACACACTAATATAACTTCACTATTACACTCTAATATCACTCCTCACTGTTACACACTAATATCACTCCTCACTTTTACACACTAATATCACTCCTCACATTACACACTAATCACTTCACTGTTACACACTAATATCACTCCTCACATTACACACTAATCACTTCACTGTTACACATTAATATCACTCCTCACTGTTACACACTAATATCACTTCACTATTGCACTCTAATATCACTCCTCACTGTTACACACTAATATGACTTCACCTTTACACACTAATATTGCTCCTCACTGTTACACACTAATATCACTCCTCACTGTTACACACTAATATCGCTCCTCATTGTTACACACTAATATCACTTTACTGTTACACACTAATATCACTCCTCACATTACACACTAATATCACTCCTCACATTACACACTAATATCACTCCTCACTGTTACACACTAATATCACTTTACTGTTACACACTAATATCACTCCTCACATTACACACTAATATCACTCCTCACTGTTACACACTAATATCACTAATATCACTAATATCTACTCACATTACACACTAAAATCACTAAAAAAACTACACACTGACTATCACTTAATTCTGTTATACACTGTAACTCCTTTCTATTACGCACTAATATTCTTCCACACAATATCACTTATCATTCTCTAATGTAATCTCATATTCAGTTGATTTATATAAAACGCTCTCTCTCTCTCACCCTTTGTCTCTTCTCCTCTCTTTTTCTCCCATCTCCTCTCTCTTTATCTCTTATTCTCTTTCACTCTCCCAGGTGTGTAAAGTGGTCAATACCACCACTATCATCTGTTTTGCTCCATCTCTGATGTCCGACCGCAGTCCTGCTCTCGACTCTGTAAAACAGGCTGATGAGTTTGGTTTCGTTTTCAATAATGTCCAGACACTGCTGATCTACAACAGCACCAGTTTCATCTACTACCCAAACCCATCCTTCGAACCGCTCAGCCTGACTGGGGTCCTGGAGCAGAAACCCGGCTCCCCTATCATACTAAAAGTGAGGACCAGTCAGACCAGTTCTTTATTAAAACCAGACTAGGCCCATCTTCACTCAGGCTTAACCTGCTTTTCTTCTAATCGTCATCTGTAATTTAACTTATTCAGATATAATTACAATCTGTGTATGTGTGTATTAAGGGCAGGAATCTGGTGCCACCTGCCTCTGGAGGGTCCAGACTTAACTACACTGTTTTGGTTGGAGACGCCCCCTGTCCCGTCACCGTCTCTGAACATCAGCTGCTGTGTGAACCGCCCACACTCAGCGGCCAGCACAAAGTCACGGTATGAGTTAATATAAATGGTTCACAATACAGCTTATCGTTCAGTGACTAGTATGAATTAATCATTAAATACTGTAAATTACTCAATAACTACTGTGGATTGTTCAGTATCTACTTTTAATTATAGTTTCTGTTATGAATGAATCCGTATCTGCTATGAATTTTACCAGTACCTTCTTTTAATTCAGTATACACTATGAGTTATACAGTATTTGCCATCGTTTACTATACAGTTGATCAGTATCTGGTATAAATTATTTTGTACTTATTGTAATTTATTCAGTAATTATACAGTAGTCATTCAGGACTTCAGTCAGTTCCTAAAATGTGAACAAATATTTTTTCATATATTAAACAAAAGTAAATTATGAAAAACCTTTCCTTAGTGAGCTAACAAATAGTTTTCATGACATCCGCAGGGCTGAACCTTTGCATTAGCTAGAAAGATAGCTGACTTAGCCTAGTCAGGGTTAGTAGACTTTAGCATTAGCTGATTGTGCTAAAGCAAGATAATGTGTCATTAGCACAGTGTAACAGTTCACTGCTGCTTTATCTCTGTACACCTCGACTACGCTGCCCCATCACTGCACCACTGCCTCAGTTCCTCACTGACAGTGTGAGTTGGCCCGTGCGTGCACTGGCAGGGACGGTCCGCACTCAGGGTCCCTGCTGTGTGAAGCAGATGATGAAACGTAGCTGAAATAGGAAATTGTGTGGCAGTTCTCCCTGCCAGATTTTTGTGGCTTTGAATCAAAGTTATTTTTTTGCATAATTTCCAGACAAAGCCTTCAATGTGTTAGAAATACATATTCTGTCCTTTCACAGACTCGCAGGAGCTTTTAGTGTCTTTTTTAGTGTTTGTTTTTATATATTTCCAGAAAATGATAATTGTCAATTAATAATCCAATAATTACAAATAATACATACGGGCCATATCATTGTTACAAATAGCTACTCACAACCGTAATATACTATATATATATATATATACACACTACACTTGGAGGTTGTTCATTCAGTTATTTTACTTTGTAGCAGAAAAAATTACAGATAACAATTATATTGAACATACCACAAAAAACTGAAATGAAATCGTTGTAATTAATGGCATGTTTTTTGTTTTTTTTTCTCAGATCTAGTACAGATGGAATCACCCAATGATTCTGTGCACCTGCAACTCAGACATATGTTTGCCCCATATTCTAATAGAGCTGTGTGTGTATGTGTTCAGGTTCAGGTTGGTGGTCTCTTGGTGTCCCCCGGTTCAGTCCATATCCAATCAGATAGTCTCCTTACGCTGCCAGCCATCCTCAGCATCGCAGCAGGCGGCGGGCTACTCTTCATCATCGTCATCCTCGTCCTCATCGCCTACCGCCGCAAATCTCATGAGAATGACATGACACTCAAACGGCTGCAGATGCAGATGGACAACCTGGAGTCTAGAGTGGCTCTGGAGTGCAAGGAGGGTGAGGATCCCATCAAAATCAGACCTTCACTCGTTTCAGGCCTTCAGGCCTCCAGAACCACTCATTTCTTAATATTTCCCTTCTGATGATCCAGACTTTCTTGTATTTTTAATGTGGTCCTGAGGAACAGTTCTCCAGGTTTCCTGAAGCACTTTCAACTTTCAAGGCCAGTCCCTGAACCTGACCAGTATCAGAGGAATATTTTATTGGTTAAGCTACACAGTGACCTACATATGAATCATTCAAGCAGAACAAAGCTCATCTAACTGAAGTCCTGAACCAGAGAAGAATCAGGAGCAGATGATTCCAGATGATCAGGCGGTGATCAGTATACTGATACATCTTTCATTTAACATAACTCTAACTCAACACAATTTGACAAAGATAAGACCGTTTGACAGGCAGGAAAGAGTATTTTTGCACCAACAAGATAATTTAAAGCAAAATAGAAAAAAGTGAAAAGGACTCAAGACTTTACTGCAATCCTATACAATACTATATAAATATATATAAAATATGTGCATCCTGTGTGTGTTCCTGTGTGTGTCCCTGTGTGTGCAGCGTTTGCAGAGCTGCAGACAGATATAAACGAGTTGACAAGTGATCTGGACCGTGCTGGAATTCCACACCTGGATTACCGAACCTACACCATGAGGGTCCTGTTCCCCGGCATGGATGATCACCCAGTACTGAGAGAACTGGAGGTGAGAGAGAATTTTTACTCTCCACATATTAATCAGCTGCTTTAAGCCTGGACTAATCCACAGATGACATACTCTCAAAAACTGTATCTCACCTGGGCATAGGTAATAATACGATTAATAATAATAACAAGGAGAAGAAGAAGATTATTATTAAAAATAACTTTTTTTAAAAAAATTAATTAATTAATAATAATAATAATAATAGCAATAATAATGTATATACACATAGCATATAATAAATGGGACTGTGCATGTGTGTGTATGTGTGTGTGAGGTTGGTGGTAGGTAATAAATGACTGTGTGAGCAGTGGAGTGTATTGTGTGTAGTAAATATTATTGTGTGTGTGTGTGTGTGTGTGTGAGGTGGGGTTGTGGTAGATCATGAATGTGTGTGGATAGTATGGTGTGTGGTAAATTTTATTATGTATGTGAGGTGAGGTGTATAATAAATGTGTGTGTGTGTGTGTGTGTGTGTGTGTGTGTGTGTGAGGTGGGGGGGTGTGGGCAGCAGCGTGTGGAGAAGGCTCTGAAGCAGTTCGCTCAGCTGGTGAACAATAAGACGTTCCTGCTGACGTTCATCCGGACGCTGGAGCTGCAGCGGTCCTTCTCCATGAGGGACAGGGGCTACCTGGCCTCCCTCATCATGACGGCCCTGCAGGCCAGGCTGGACTTCACCACAGACCTGCTCAAACAGCTGCTGTCAGACCTCATCCTGAAGAACATGGAGAGCAAGAACCACCCCAAACTACTGCTCCGCAGGTGAGACGCGCACACACAATAACACACACACGCACACCACCGACACACACACATAAGAGCTATTAGAGCTACAGCTCTAATTAGAGCTACAAGCCGATTCATGGCCTTGCCCCTCCATATCTGACCTCCTTCATGTTGCCACTCACTCTTGTACCCTCAGATCGTCCTCCTCCATCCACTTCAGCAGCTCTGCTCCCAGCTCTGGAACTCACTACCACTCGACCTTAGAAACATCAATTCATTATCACACTTTAAATCCACACACAATCCCATCTGTTCAAGCGTGCTTTCTCTCTCGGATTCTTCTGCAATGTCTAAATGGTGAAATTCAATATGCTTTTTAATCTTGTCTGTAATTATTGTTTTATGGATTGTAGCTCTTGTTTTATTGTACAGTGTCCTTGTGTGCCAGAATGGCGCCTATAAATAAAATGTGTTATTATTATTAGGGGTCCAAGCACGAAGTGCGTAGGAACCCTATTGTTTTTCTCCTGATTTTTTTTTTTTTTTTTT
>JBBPDH010195793.1:0-15793 GCA_037974565.1 Clupeocharax schoutedeni | reverse complement strand
CCCCTGCTTCACTTGGTGAATGGGTTAAATGCAGAGGTTGAATTTCGTGCTGCTCACACTGTGTGCTGTGGTGTGTTAATGTATGGCAAATGGTCACTTTCACTTTCACCTTCACTTTTTCATTCAAATATTTGCACTTTTACTGCACTTTTACTGCACTTTTACTGCACTTTTACTGCACTTTTACTGCACTTTTACTGCACTTTTACTGCACTTTTATTGCTCTTTTATTGCTCTTTTATGTATTCCTTTGCCTTCTCTTATCCCTTTCATTATATTTATCTTTATAATATTTTCTATTCTGTAAAGCACACTGAATAACCATCTGTTTGTTGTTTTTTTGGGGGGAGGGTTTAAATACTAAAATAGGAGTACAAGACACAGAGCAGGCACGCTGCAGCAGGCTTCTTATTTTTTAATGGTGGTTGACAACTTTTCAGTGTTACAGTTTGGTTCTCAAAAAAAGGCATGGATATTTGCAGTTTCCACATTATTGTGGGGATTTCTGCGTAAAACAATTAGTTTGGTTCTTTAAAAAAAATCTGTAGGTAGGGAATGAAAGTCGCTTTGGATAAAAGCGTCTGATAAATGCCCTAAATGTTTGTTTTCCATCATAATTTTAATTCAACATTCTTAGCTTAAAATGAAACTAAATAAACAAACAGAGAAACTAGAACAATCTTAAATTCAGTTTTATCCTTTTCATTGATCTCAAGTATAAAAAATGCTGTGTTTGGAAGTGTTAAGCCCTCCATGTGTTGTTTCACAGCTATAGCTCGCTACATAATGATGACTTGTGATGTAACACATGATTAAAACTAAGCCCAAAAACAAAATTAGTCCCCATTTTTAGTCAGGTAACTAGAATTCATTTAAACTCTCTTAATGCGTTCTCCCTCTAGTCTTTCCTCCCAGAGCAAATACCACAACAGGCCCTGGCTTACGATTCCATTAGCCAAATGAAGCACTCCCATGTCCAGGTGCTCTAATCTAGACTCATTTTTAAATAAATTGGATTTGGTCTCATAGGCTTCTCCATCAGTCTCCGTACCTTACAGGAAGGTCACAGTACTGTAAACTTGACACCAGACATAACTTCTGTCAGAAAAGTTAGGTCTGTATTTCCCATTTGGTGAGTTTATTCTGAGCTTATTCTATGCCTTCTCTTGCACAGATGGCCCTAATCTGAATCTGTGTTGGGCTGACATTAGTAGAAATGACTGGTCTAAAATATCAATATTGCAATAACAAAGTAAAACAGAGTAGGCCATGTGACATCTGTAGCCACAAGTAGCATAATATCATTTGCTATCTAGGTATTGTCTATATACAGAAACTAAGCTCCAAAACAACCAATTATCTAAAATGTTTTTGTGACAAAGCCATGTATACATATACAGTAATCTCCTGCTTTTCGTGGAGGTTATGTTCCAAGAGCTCCTGCGTGTAGTGAAAAAATGTGTTGTGTTTTGGTAACAGAAAATGCCTAAAAGGTCTATTTTTATAGTGTAAACCCTGAATATGCCCCCAAATATGCTCCCAGAACACGTCAATGTCATTTTAAACTCAGTTTATTGCATTTTTCTTAAAGAAAATGTAAAGGTAAACGCGTATTCGAAGTTTAATTCCTCGCCGAGAAATGCAACTTGGAAGGTTGCAGGACAAAAGTATTGACACTGCGGCGAGGTGAACGTTTTTGGAGAATAAACCGGATCTACTCTAGCTAAAAATCTCCTGGAGATCTACCGAACTGTAGACTTTGAAGTGTCTGAGTTTTTTCGCCGCTGAAATACGCAACTCGGAAGGTAGCGGGACAAAAGTATTGGGACACCGTGGTGAGGTTAATGTGTTCTCTTGTGTGAAAACATCCAGGAAAAAAAAATATATATATTTATGGTGGCCTAGTGGTTAGGGTGTTGACCCTGCAATCAGAAGCTTGTGGGTTTGAATCATAATACTGCTAGCCTCATCACTGTGGCACCCATTAGCAAGGGTTAAATGCAGAGAAAGAATTTCACATTGTTCACGCTCTGTGCTGTGGTGTGTCCATGTGTGACTATAAGGGGCCACTTTACTTTAATGGCTAAAATGATTTGACTTCACCTGGAACTGTGATTGGTTAGACTGTGGCTGGTTACATTGTGATTGGTTATTGGGGCCTCATTTACATTTTGCAGCCTTCTGAGGTATCAATAGTACAAAGGCTAATATCGTGATGACGATTAACAGACCATATACTGTGCAGCCCATGTATTTTTCATTCATTTATTTATTTATTTTTTAGTTTATTTATTTATTTATTTTGCTCCCAGACTTCTTTTTCAGCTTTGGGTAATAGTTGCTTTTTTAAATCCTGTTCTCACACAAGTAAGTATCTTTGCATCCCGATTGTAGATTTGTTGGAGCACGTTTGTTCAACATATTAGCAGTTTGAACATAAGTTGGATCCCCTTAAAAGCTTAGCAGTGTTTAAAGTGTTTCCCTTATCATTAAAGTTGTATGCCACCTGGCCTAAATAAGAGACATGAGGATTTGACAGACCAAACACTATATGCTCTTGGTTTAAATTGGTTTATGTAGCTATAAAAAACACATTTTCTACCGATATGTATGCAAGTTAATATTTCTTTTTAAGGCATTTAGTTGCCCATGATCATCTTTGATAGAAATGGACAGACAATAAATTAATCAGTATATCACTTCACAAGTGTGGTGTATTCACATGTACAGTGTATTAAATGCTTAAATGTAAAAAAAGAATAATGATATCAATGTTGCATGGTAGGGAAAGACCAACATTGATATCAGCAAAGAAGTACTATAGTGCCACATGTCTAATGAGTAACTGAGTGCTTCAAATCTTCTCAAGGCAGGCTTTGTGGCAATGGCCCAGCTTTTATCATTATTTGTCCGTGATACAGCTGTGATGGGTAAGTGTCCTGGCTGAGCGCCCCATGCTCATTCACTCTTTAGATATTGTTCTCATGCACTGCAGTGGAAAAAAGTAATCAAAGCCGAGTTTCCACCGCACCCACAGCCTGCCCTCATCAACGCAGACAGTAATTAACTTTGTGTGTGTGGATGGAGATTTGGATGGATGGGTACATGGGTCAAAGTCTACTGTATTTTCCACTGTTGCTCAGCAGTTTGCAGAGTGGACTGAGAGCATGTTCTTTGAGGGATGGGTCACCTTTAAGCACCCTTCTGCATTCACTGACACGTCTCATCGCTTCAAAATAACAGAGGAATTTGCTTCCCAAAGGCCTCAGGGCTGTTATTCCCAGCCTGTATCCTGACATTCCGAGATTTAATTAACGGAATGGGAGAAAGTTGAGTGTGAGGCACTCAGTTTGCTTAAGTGGAAGGCGGGCTGAAATGTCTGGGGCTGGACTCGATCCAGGTTGGTGTTCAGTCTAGCTATGTCTAATTTAGAGCTGAGATAACTAGTCTTGTTGATGCTGCATTTGCCCCAAAGAACTGTATAATGCTCTGTACTGTACATATAATTCAAACATTGCTGTACCCTACAGGCTGCCACAATTTCATTTATTGATTCAAATGTGCCCTAGTTGGAAACTAGCTTAACTATATGTATTTAAAATCAGGTTGACATCTGCTACTAGAAATATGACCGAGACTTTTTTTGAATGTTGTAAAAACAGTGTGTCAACATTTATGGCACTAACTGTAATTGGTTAATTACTTTAATTACAGGAATGTGCTGTTTGTAAAAGGTTTGTACTATTTACACTTTGAACATTTGACAAATTCTGTCATTGAACTGTACTTGTAAATATGATATCATCAAAAGAGCTTGATGGGTACACTTATTGTATCATTGTATTTTTAATTGTTAGTGATTTTACATGATTTGTTATTCCCCAGAATAATCAGTAAATTCCATTAACCAACAGCAATGGCATTTGTTTTACTGCACCATAAAAGAAGGAATTGTATGCCAAGCAATCAACATGAATGGACCCTGAAGGACAGATCAAATAATAGTTTGGTAATTTATTTAATCAAATAAGTCTGAGGGTAACTCATAAAACCATAAAAATATAATATATTATATATGTTATATATATGTTATTATATATGTTATATAATAATTTACATGTAGTGCTGGCTTGCAAGTTAGGAATGATGACACAAGCAGGGTCTTGGCAGTGATTGAACCATGAATCAGCCCCCTGGTTTCCACTTCATATACAATTATAATAATGGAAAATAGCCCCCTGACCTCATTCAGAGCTAACAAAAAAATTGTTCCACTAACACACCACTTTCCACTGTCCAGAGGCCTCAAAGATCTGTGTGAGAACATGCTCAGACCTGCTGTCCCATGTCAGGACTGCACCTGATCACGTGTTTCATTTGCAAGTTCATCACAACCCCCCCCCACCTCTTCAATTTCATGTTTTCCATTGCTTAGAGGAAAAAGAATGATTTCATAATAGCCTTTCCTCACCTTTGCTCTGAGTGCTGAATCATGGAGAAAGCAAAGGGCTGGGCAGTGCTGTGGTGTGTATTGTACAGTGAGAGTAAATGTAGAGGGAATTGAATTATTAAATGCTTTAAAGCCCACTTGCATGGAACAGAACTAAAATGATGCCATTCTGATTAGAATACTTCACAAATCAGGCCCTTTGGCCCTTTGCTACAAATGTAAAACCACATGTTTGGGGTTTAAAGGTCCCATGGCATGCTGATTCTTTGTGCTTTTGCATAGGTCTTAGTGGTCCCCTAATACTGTATCTGGAATCTCTTTCTGTAATTCATACCTGCAGTATTACAGCCACTTTAAGCCATTCCCACAAAAAGTTTTCACTAGGACGCGCCATTTCTGTGTCTGTAGCTTTAAATGATAATGAGGAGGAGAGAGGCAGGCATGGTGGAGGGTGTGGGAGGGGCTAGCTTGTACCATGCGCTAATTTTTACAGTGTATAGCAATGGCTACTGCGGACATGTAGCTGGTAAAAGACAGTTGTATTCATCTGTAGTGAGATTCGGGACATTTCCTTGATAGCCAAGCAGTTGAGATCAGTGTCCCGTTGCTGTTAGACTCCTCAAATTCACCCTGGTTTGTAGAGGTACTCACTCATAGTCATGAGGGGAAAGGCAGATATCGTGCACGCCATAACAATAATAGCAGCACGGTTGTCCAAATAACATAGAACAACAACACTGGAGTTAATGTGTGTATTCACACACCACTCACACACATCCCGAATGCTGTTTACCTTTACATGCGACAGTGCTCTGTTAACTGGGTTGTTAGCTGTTAACTGCAGAGCTAATGTTACAACTACATTCTACGGGTAAAAAGCTAGGTAACCATATACAGCAAAGCAACAAAATGATATATTACAGTATTCTTTAAAACTGCAGGTTTATTACAGTTAAGCTTAATATGGTAGGATAATTTGACAGACAAAAACTACAAAATGTCAAGTGTGTCAAGGTTTTAATAATAGACCACAACACTGTCGTCATTGGTTGCGTCATGTAGTTCATGTGTTTTCTTGTGTAGCATGACACCATTGCTGCAGTTAATACTTGATGGCCCCATTCCTCTTTCTCTTTGCCTCTATTCCCATGTTCCTGGCTTTAAAAAAAAAAGGATGTTAGGGTTTCAGCAAGTAAATCTCTAAACGTCTTGTTTGAAAACACCTCCATTATACAATGAACTACAATTAAGCACAAAAAGACAATTTCACTGTATATAAATGAATTAATTAGGAATATGTGGTTGCACAGTAGATTAAGAACAGTTGGATTTTGATTTGGATAGGATTGGGTTCCATGATATTACTAAATTTGACATGATAAAATGTGGGTGATCAAAACCAAGACTGTTCTTTGTATGAATTCATTATTACAGCAAAAAGGGAAATGCTATAAAAATTCTGTATTTTTAAACCATGTTATCAAAAATCACAACGACCTAACCATTCAAATGCTAAACAAGCAAGCTTAAGGCCAGCACACGTTGTCAAAACTTTGTAATGGCACTTTTCCATGGGCATACAGGAACCAAAACTGTGTTCCAAAACTGTATTGTGATGGTATAGAACTTGTAGCACGCTTTTCCAGTTCATCTCAGCCTGGTAACTGTGTTTCTGATGCGTCAGCAGCTCAGTTCTTTCGGGTACAGCTTGGGTACGTGTCGTTTTATTTGTAATGGAAAAACGTTTATTTGCAGTACGGCACGGTTCCTTGTGCCAGTGGAAAAGTGCCTTAATACAACATAGCAGTGCTGCCAGTTGTCTAGAAAGTAATCAATAGTCTCATGAGCCAGTGTGCACACCGCTAACGTCTGAAATGCAATTCCTACATGTTTCCAGAGATTCTCAACACCTGGTTGCTTTTGTTTTTGCTGGTGTTTTCTTGTGTTCAGACAGAATTGTGCTGCTGATTTCACTTTTACTTCCAGAACTACAGGAAATAGTACTTATTCGTTTTTTGTTTGTAATGGTATTGGTTAATACTGGAACAAAAATACTTTTGACATTCCTGGAAATTCAGGAAAATCAAAGCATCACCTAAATTTTCTACAGACTGCATTTCATTTCAGAAAATTTTTCACTAAGGCCTCGAGTCTTGTCTCTTCAGTGAGGTACTACAATGGCATTCCTCTGACTCTGTTTCACACCAGCCTGCAGCCCATTGTGTATTTTCATGTATTTACCTGTGGGAGCAGTAATTATAGTGTTTACATGTGGGTCGTCTTTGTGAATAGTTTGCCAATAACAATCATGGATCCGTATTCTCTGGTAAAACTAAGCGCTGACATTCTTGTTTTATTAAAAATCCTCCTGAAAAGGTGTCATAGACAGGAAAGAAACAAACATCGCCTCAGATACTGGGTTCACCCTCTTACTGCACAACATCAGGTCAAAATCAGGCTAAATATGCCTCCAAACATGCTCCAAAAACACTTAAATTTTTTATCAGAGCTTAATATGTTACCCTTAAAAAATGAAAGGGTAAATCCATATCCGTACTGAACAGTGTACCCTGAACCCCTGCAGAGCTACAGTGTAACATACTGATGTTACCCCTGTATAGACTGTACTGTAATTCATGCTGGTGTGTTTTCTTTGGTATAAGCAGGGTAAATACAGTAATAATTTAATTTACAGTAATCAAACTACAGGGCTATAAGAAGAACAAAACAAAAAACACTGTATTCGTAATAATTATACTTATTAATAGTAATAATCATAATTATATAAACACATGCTCTGCGTTGGGCTAGTGCCCCGCCCAGGGTGAGTCCCTTTCTCGTGCCCATAGCCCCCAAGATAGGCTCCAGTACCTGCAACCCTAGTAAGAAATGAAGTGGTTATCGAAAATTACAGAATATAGAATCATGGGACAAATTGACGCCAAGAAGACATTGCAGGCAAGGCTTTTCTGATGCCGCCAGAACACGCAGCCGACCAAACGCAGGTACCGAATGCTGCTGTTTTGATTTGCTCCAATGAGCAGAAAAGCGGTCCACTCTTACTTGACGTCACAAACGCCTGATTCAGATGTCTGTGTGGACGAGGCCTAAGTGCCATAATGGAAAAAAAGCTGTTTGAATGCTGCCATTTTTAAAAATGTATGTCTGCCAAATGCACCGTTTTCCAAAAAGACAGCACATGTCTAATCATGACATGTGTTTGTCATTACACCCTTGCTGGCCTAAGACACGGCCGTATGTTTTAAATCCTGAGTTACAGTTGGAAACGCTGTGGTCAAAAGAAGGAGTTCAGTTGTACACGAAAGTAATGTAAGCTGCGGTGATGACTCAGGGCACACTGACATCAGTGCAGAAGATTAACTCTAAGCTCTGACTGAAAAGTAAAGAGGCCATCGCCTCTTAGAAAGCTTTGGGCTGAAATGCAGCTAAAATTCTTTGACAAGTAAGATATGATTTTCTTTAATTCCTCTTTGGATGTACCCTGTGAAATATGGCAGCATTTAGTAGTGCCCAGGGCTGCAGAACATATTTGTTAACTGTGTTTTTTTAAATTTTGCTTTTTCAGTCCTGATAACACAGGAGGGTGCAATATGCAAATGAGCTCTAACAAAATCAGGGTTTTTTATTCCAGTGGGTGTTTCCATGTGGTTAGGTTGGTGTCAATTAGAAAAGCATTACATTTTTGTCCAGTAAAGGAATTCCTTTTTATTACTGTTCCATGTATTGATGAAGGTTTTTTCTGAATTAGCGCTTGTACCCAGCTTCACTGATCCGGTTCTTTCTCTGATCAAATGCTCCATTCAGGTCCTTTGAGTAAAACTCTGTCTAACTTTATCTTTCTTTTATTTTTCTCCCTTCCAGTCTCCCAGGCATGGCTATGGTGTCTGTACGCGGCCTTTATTTTGTGATCACTCTATTCCTGGGCAGCTTCTTTGGCAGCATTTTCATGCTGGGTCCGGTGCTACCATTGATGCTGTTCTCTCCAGCCTGGTACCGCTGGCTTACTGACCGCATCGTGGCCACCTGGCTGACCCTGCCTGTGGTACGTTCTTGCTGTCATTACCCTGTAGAGCACCAATATACTGCAGTTTTCTTTATTTCTTTGCTTTCAAAAATGTGTGTGTGTGTGTTGGGCTTATACATCACAAGTCCATCCTACCCACCACAAAGGCATTTATGCTGCCTTGGGTTTCCGGCTGTTGATAATTGCTTGGTCGAGCCTCTCAAGGACCCACAACATCCATAAAATATAAAAAAACTAAAGCAGTTTGTTCCTGGAAAATATTCCTTTAGTTTGCAGAGCTGTACTCTTACGCTAGTGTATTGAGATTCTGAATGGGGGGTGATTAGAATTAGCAGCATCTCTTATTGAACAAATCATTTAAAAAAAATGTTTTGTCTTTTGTTCATTCAAAGAAAAAACACTTAAACCACATATATTTTTACAAAGCTGTTATAGCTTTTAAACATTTGCTTATAGAACTTTCTTTGTTTCCATGTTGTGCCTAAAATTACCTGGAAGCCTTCCTCATTCGGCCTCATGCTGAAACCCAAGTGTGTCATGTAAAAAGTGAAGCTTGTGTTTGCTCAACATACTGTTACCCAGAGGAACCTGTGTATCAACTTGTGAACTGTATAACTCCCCAAATGAGTTTCAGATCATTTCCTGTTTAAACACAAGGAACATATTTTTGGAACATCAGCAAAAGCACAGACTCTTAATGGATTCAGTTTGTTGCACATCCTGACCGTGACCCGACTGACCAAACAAGATCTTGTTTTCATGAGGGCCTTCCTGTAAAACCAGACTGGGAGTCTTCAGGGCAGATCTGCTATTGTTCTCTTTTTTATTTAATAAGGTCAGAGGGGACATGGCTGCTTTTTTGTGCTTTAGCTCAATGCATTTAAAGGAGTTTCCTTTTCACTTCCCAAAAATTAGGACTTATTTCTTAAATTAATGAACCTGTATGTCAAAATAATGAAATTAAAAAAGAATATTGGGAAAATCAATTAGAATTTTCTTGCCAATTTAGTCCTTGCCATTTCCCACCCGTTATCTAGGTCAATCTCATAATGCTACCAATCAAGGCTAGCACATTCTTCAAGACACATGAAGTGCAATCATATTTTTTCATAATGTTGCTAATGCAGCGTTGTTGCACAGCTCAACGCACTTGGAAAAGAGCACTAATTGCCAAATTGACGCTCATATTAGCTAGAAGTAATAGACCATATCTCTAACCACCCAGAGACAGATTTGCTCTCCTCGACTCCCAGCCATGGATTTCTATGGCCTAGCATTGCCAAATGTAAAAACAAAATTATTTCTTTCTTCCTGTCTTTCACAATAGCACAAGAGGTTTATATTGTGTATTTGTTAATTAAAAGTTAACATCCCACCCAGGCCTCTTTTTTCCCCAACCCTTTACTGAGTAGAAGTGGGTGTGTTACAGTAGAGGAAGCACTAAAATGTGCATAAATGTGCAAGGAGGCATAAAGGATGAGTATTGGGAACTAATGTTTTAATATTGAACCCACTGAAATGTCCAATCCAGTCTGAATACTGTTGGTAATTAGGGCAGTTGGTGGATTAGGGGTTAGAGAATTGCCCTTGAGATCATAAGGTTGCGGTTTTGAATCCCAGTACTGCTAGTGGCACCACCTGAGGTATCTTTGAGCAAGGCACTGTCCCCACACGCTGCTCCCCAGGTGCCTCGTTGGTGGTGGCCCACTGCTTCACTTCGTGATTGGGTTAAATGGAGAGAAGGAATTTCACATTGTTCACACTGTGTGCTGTGCCATGGAGTGTTCACATGTGGCTATAAGGGCCACTTTACATCAATTTAATGAGTGACTTTTCTGCCTTAGTATCCAGCACCACATATGCTGTTATAGGGACACATTTCCTTTTGAGAATGGTAATGTTTGATTTTCACAGTTAGTTTTTAATGTAATTACGGTATTTCATGGCTAGTTGTTTGTCATTTTGGTATATTTAGCATCAGTTTGCAAGTTAATCAGTGTGTCCACTCCCATCTCTCTCCAGGCTTTGTTGGAGGTGGTGTTTGGGGTGAAGGTGGTTATAACGGGTGATGGCTTTGTGCCAGGGGAGCGAAGCGTGATTATAATGAACCATCGCACTCGATTGGACTGGATGTTTCTATGGTGCTGTCTTCTAAGGTACAGCTACCTTCGTCTGGAGAAGATCTGTCTGAAAGCAGCCCTCAAAGCTGTGCCTGGTTTTGGTGGGTGAGCTCCTTCCCCCAGCACACAAACACATGTATGAAAACAACACACATTCATTAATCTTTGTGTTGAGCTATGTTGATAATCTTATTGACATTTAAATGTATTTTAATGTTAATTTACCCTTCAAATATACGTTATTTGAACGTATTTTGTATGTAAGTTTTATGTTTTTATTTAAAGTGATCTTGAGAGTTGTAAAAGTCGCTTATAAATAAAATGTATTATTATTACTAGAGCCCTACCGATATATAGGCAGGCCGATATTATCAGCCGATATTAGTCATTTTCAAAACTATCGGTATCGGGATTTATAATGACTGATAAATTAATATTTCAAAAATAAAATAAAAACAAGACGAAACACCCTTCAACCATGTCATGAGTGTTGGCGTTGTATAGTTTGTCCACCAGAGGGCACTGTACACCGTCCCTGTTGGCAACACTCGTGTATAACGCACCACATATCCTGCAACCTGCTGATCCAGCCAGAGTCGGGCAAAAGAACCAGTTATCCGCGAGTGAGCTCATTGGTGAAGTGTGTTTAATAACTAATGTTAGGGAAATCTGTTAATGTTTTGTTGCGCGTGTCTGAAATTTAAAAAAATATATATATCGGCCAATACATCGAGAAATCGGATTTTAAAATCAACAAATATTCGTATCGGTATCGGCCTTCAAAATCCTTTATCGGTCGGGCTCTAATTATTACCCTTCAAATATGGGCTGTCAGCAAAGGCATGTTTGGAACTTGTCAAACGGGGACAAATGTCCAGCCCTCAGTATCAATGCTACTGTTGTTTTTGGTTATTTAATATTCTTTTTGCCATTTCGTTACCAGTGTACTAAACATTGTACAAGTATATCATACAGTGTCAGAAACCGTATAAGCTAGTCTTTTCAAGATCACTTAACATTGTTTAAGATGAGTGTGATGTAGGCATGCAGTAAATGCTGATCGGTGTCTGCACTTAGCCTCTATTAACCTCCATTCTGTACTTGAGGCTAATTGAGCAAGTTATAGAAACTTAAATTGGGCGATTGACTACATGAAAGGATGAGGACAAAATTGTGACTACTATTTACATATATGTAGTTTTAACTATTTTTTGTGTTTGTCCATGCAGGCTGGGCAATGCAAGTGGCCTCATTCGTCTTTATCCAGCGGAGATGGGAGGAGGATCGTAGCCATATGGCCAATATGCTGGAGTACTTCTGCGATATCAGGGAACCCCTACAGCTACTTCTCTTTCCTGAAGGCACAGACCTCACTGGTGAGTCATGCACACACATAACCATGCTATATATAAGCACATATTTATATGCAAAAGTTGAGCACCCTGGTCAAATTGTTTTGTCTACTGGTGACCTGAAAATAAGTCCACATGCTGCATAATTCACAAGTATTACTTATTTGCTGAATTATTTTGGCTAAAATCAGATTTATTATTGTGACTGTAAAAATCAACCACAAATTTTATTCAAACCTTTCATGTGAAGTGACTGAATGCCTCACAGTCAAAGAGATTTTGATACCTGTTTAACAATGATGTCAGTGGACTTATATATTTAGTGGTGTCTCTCTCTCAATATCCCTTGCTGTTCAGAGGGAGGTGGATTTGGCACTTAATCATGTCTGTAGGTCCCTTGGGGTGATCAGAAAGACCTAATCTAATTACTGAACAAGAGTGGGTCTAGGTGCACATGTACAGGAAGATGCAAGTCTATTTGTGCATCCAGGCATGAACACCATGACCTCTATCAGACTGAAGACACCAGGCAAGTCTTTATAGGGCAGTGTATTTATATATGCTCTGCCTCATCTTCCTGATGGGATTTGGCAGATAAAAGGAGTAGTTATAGGATCATTAACCCTAGTTGTGTGATTCCCATTAAAATGTTCAAATACACACTGTAAACAAAGTTTGCAATCTGTCTTGTTTCTGTAGAGAACACTCGTGCCAGAAGTGATGAGTTTGCGGAAAAGAATGGCCTCCCGAAGTTTGAGTATGTGCTACACCCACGGACGACTGGTTTCACCTTCATCGTGGACACACTTCGGAAAGGTTAGGGCTCATGAGACTTCATGTGGACTCATTTAGCCATATGTACAAAAGCATGAATAAAACTCAACCTTTTATTTTCAAATTTTCGATTTTAACGTTCATATACCCACAAGACAAATTGCTAGAATTTTTTTCAAAATTCAATTTCAAATTTTATTCAAAAGTCAAAACTGTTGTGCTTGTAAAAAAATTAGCCATCAGAAGGAATACATTGAGAAGAACAGCCAAACCTGCAGAGATTATTCTCTATGACTGCTCTGTTCCTGTTGTGTTGCTGGGTCTCTAGGGCTTTCCTAATTAAGGAAACGTCCTGCACCTGATCCCATCAGCCCTGGGAATAAATCTGTCCCCATCAGGCTCCTTCTGTGTTCATGCATTCACCTTCACTAGGAATGGAACTTTTAGCAAAGCAAAACCATGGTTTACATAACACGATTGCATGATCTTATACATAATTATTTGTTGTGGATGCATGAACAGTAATCCCCCGCCTTTCGCGGGGGTTATGTTCCAAGAGCACCCATGTATAGTGAGAAACCACTTTGTTGGGTTTTGGTATAAAAAAAACCAATGCCTAAAATATCTATTTTTATAGTGTAAACCCTAAATATGTCCCCAAATATGCTCCCAGACCACTTCGATTTCATTTTAAACTCAGTTTAACGTATTACCCTTAAAGAAAAAAGGTAAATAAATAATCAGAATCAGAAAACTTTTAGCATTAGCGGTAACATTAACACTGTGCAAAGATTCGTACATAAAAGAAACATTGAAATAACTCCGACAGGGCACTGCTTACTAATACTAAATAAACTGAGATAATAGTTTAAAATTGGTGTGAGGGTACTGTTGAGGGCTGGTGGGGGTGTTTAAAACACTAAAATACAAGGACAAAACACGGAGCAGTCATGCTACATGGTGCAGCAGGCTGCTGCTGCTTCTTTTTATGCTGGCTGACACCTTATTAGTGTATTACCACCACCGCAAATGCTGATCCACGTAAAAATAAGTGTTTACTGAATTAGGCATTTATGGGTGGATAAGTTAACAACTATGAACTGTATGTGTTAGAGTGATATGGGTAAGTACTACTTTGCTTCGCCTAAGGTTTCTTTATTCTACATGACTTTTACTATCAAAAGCAGTGCTGTTTGAAGTAGGATGCCCATGAAATGCTGGCAAGGAATCTGTTGGATGTAGAGGTTGCTAGCAATTTAAGGTTTCAAGCACTTAACAATAAATAAACAGTTGGGAGTCCTGAAGACCCCAACAGAGATAGGATATAGAGACTATTATATTAACAATAACGAATGAATAGTCAAAAATATAGACAGGGTTGTCCATAACGGAAGGCCAATACAAGACTGCATACCCTGTACAGCATTTCATGTCATTAATTTTGCTAGTTTAGGTTAATTGCTAATAACAGTTTGAAATTTTAATTACCTATGGCATAGAAAATAAACATTTTCTTCACTTATGAAGTTGAGTTTAGTGTAGTAGCAGGATTGTAGCAGCCTAGTGGGTAAAACACTTGCCTGCGAACCTGATGACCACAAAATCGCAAGTTCAAACCCCTTGTGTCCTTGAGCAGGACGCTTAACCCTCAGTTGCTCCAGGGGGTCCATCCTTGAAACTAATGATTGCATGTCGCTCTGGTTAAGGTTGTCTTTGAAATGCCATAAATGTGTAGTACGTAACTCTGTTACAGTTTCATATTGTCCCACTCACCCTCTCATTCCTTACTGTCTAGAAACCAAAAACAGCCTATGTTGATTTCACAGAAGGTCATAGTACCTAACACGTGTTTAGCCCTGCCAGTTTATGTCGATCAAAGATTTAAGTCTTTGGTTTTGCCTGTGTGACCTGTGTGTGATCTGTGTCAGGGGATGTAGTCAATTACACAATCAGTTATTAATAGGGATGCACCGATACCACTTTTTTGGAAAACAAGTACAAGTGCTTGCATTTCAGTACTCGCCGATACCGAGTACTTATTTTCACAGCACATGTCTCTGGACATTTTCTCTCATCTTGCAAGAGTTTGCTGCAGCGTGGGTTGTGTTGGTTTAGAAGCGTGGGTAAACTCTTTGTACTTGTTGTTGTGTTGGGATTTTAGGTGCTTGATTTAAATTACTTGTGTTAAATGCACTACCTTTTGAGCCTCCTCTGGACAATTTCGCTGAGCACAATTTGCAGTCCGCCTTTGTTTTGTCGTTTTCATTCACTTTGAAATAGTTCCACACGGCTGACATCTCTCGCCTCGCCTTCTCCCCACTCTGAGCTGCAGCCGGGGGCTGGGGACGGGCACTCGGCACCTGTGATTAACGCCTTACATGCCGCTCAAACATTTCTCAGACCGTGGTATCGGCCCCCGGTATCGGGGGACTTTTAACGAGTACTTTAGAAAATGTGGTATCGAGGCTGATACCAGATACCGGTATCGGTGCATCCCTAGTTGTTAGTGTAGCCTATAATTACATTATTGAAGCAGTTATAATAAACACATTTCCATGACATATATTGGCTGCTAATATATGATCTGCTGTGCATCTTAAAATGTTCTTAATGTCGTAATTTCTTCATGGCGGTTAGTTAAAACGAACGCTTTTTGTGAAATGAGATGGAAATGTGATTGAGTGCATTAAGTAACTGACATTGCAGAAGTTTTAAAGCAAATCAATATCCATTTATGTTTTCAGCATTTCACAGATAAACACTTGTGTTGCGAAACAGGATTAACAGAGACAAATCCCCAAAATGTTATGTAATACTAATACATTAATGCCCAGCAGTAGAAAATGCCATTTAGTATGAATATATTAAAGCTATTAAAATATAAACTGCTACAGACTGTATGACCTTTTTTTAGCTTTACATTAAAACTGAGGCTTTTTAAAAACATTCCTTTGACACATTTAAATATAATATATGTACCGTATTTTTCGGACCATAAGACGCACCAGTTTTTAGAGAAGGGAAATGAAGAAAAAAAAGATTCTGATGTCTT
>JBBPDH010195785.1:0-15795 GCA_037974565.1 Clupeocharax schoutedeni | reverse complement strand
AAATCTACGCCAGTGTGCTCCTGTCTGACTTAATTGATTGGTGCCTGCAGTTTAATAAAAACACATGCAAAAATATTGCAAATCTAATATTACTCATAATTCAAAAAGTTGATGTGACTGAAAAAACCGAAAGAGGATCTGAAATCAACATGAAAACCTGGTTTAGAAAAGTGTGTTGTGGTTTCTGATGATTAGCAAAAAAAATGTTGTTGACCTGTGTAATTATTCAGAATAATTTAAAGAAAACAAATCTTTTCTTCACTCTTAAACAAAATGGCAATAATTGCCTTTGATGGACTTCTAGTATTGTTTTACCATCCAACTAGTCACTTTGTGAGCGAGAGTGCTGATTACAGCAGTGTTTTTTTATATATACTTTTCCTGATTAAGATGTGATTCAGGTGATCACCGATCAGTACCTCGACCATTTGAAAATACCAGCGATATTGGAGTGCGCTATGCTGCGTAAACACTGATAGCAGTAGATTATCCATATGCTGGTCCAAATTTAGTACTGGTTCTCGATACCCATCCCTGAATGTGTGTTTAGAAAAATAAAGCCCTTGTGTGGTAAAGGTCCAGCAGACAATAAGACCAATTCATTTTCCAAGCATTTGTTTTTTACTTATCATACATCCATCATACAGATTTCTCACTGTCTGCTCAGAATGACCTTCATGGTTTGTCTTGGGAGCCCACCCGCCCCACCCCCTCTGGGCGTCCCACTGTGTATCATTTGATACCAGTTATGTGCTGTTTGTGTCTTTGTAAAGCACTGTTTTGTTTTTAAATGGCCTCCTCACTGCTGGCTCAGCATTTGTCATTGTTGTTCTAGCTCATGCTTCATACCAGGTTTATTACATTATGTCCAATTCGATGAGGGATCAGCAAAGATATGACATGGAAAATATTCTGTTAGCACTTGTAAGTGGATGAGAGTGGAGGGATATGGTATATTTGTAAACAGCAGACAGTGTTTAACAACCTGCCATAGTGTGTAAACATCAAAATATGTAACTGATTTGAATTGCAGCTCATTATGCTGCTCTTATTACTTTATTTCTGCTAATTGACAGAATCCCTTTTATTAAATCTTTTGTGTTCATTGTCACTACTGTTTGTAGCTTGCATTTTGTTTAGATTTTGCTTGTATATAAATATTGCTTTTATGATAAGTGTTATATTTTTGCATATCGCCCACGCTTATAACTTCCCCTTTGAGTCACTGGGGAGAATCCGTTGAAGTGCCTTTCATGCTGGTTCAAAGTGAGATGGCTCACTGCACAAAAGACTTGCTGCCTTGGTTTGTCGCCCATCCCTAACATGTGGGACCACTCTATGCTTTTTTGCATATAATATTAATATTGATTACCCAAAGATGAATCTAAAATAATTCATTCTTGATGGTACTGTTTTGTTTGCCTTATTTTTGTATTCCTGACAATTGTACAAACTTTATAATGGAGCTTTTAGACTCATTAAACTCTTCAGACGCCTGGTTCCATTCATCACCACTGTGGCCATAAAAGCAACATTACTCTGAATTACTTTGTTTACATCTGAATCCTTTAATTATGTAGTAATGGTACATAGTGGCATTCTTATGTAAGCCTTTCCTCTACAGAAGTGGTGCTGGAAGGCTGACCTCCTGGTGATTACATGTTTGCTCAGAGTTGAGGTTTGGTAATTCCTCCTCAGTACGTTGATTAGATGTTGTTGGACGAACTTTTCAAAATCTTCCTGAATGGGCTGCGGTTATGAGCACTATAAGGAAGTGGTTAGCATACATGATGATGGGACACAGGTTGTTTTTCCATTCATTAAACGCTTCTTTATGTCTTCTGTTTCGTAAGAAGCTTTGCATGGGCATTGTGGTGTGTGATGATTGAACATCTGATTGATGATGATGGTCTATGTTGTTCCTGTTGTGGTCCACTTTCTGTTGGCACTTTCTCTAATTATGCAAAACATTTGGGCCGTGAAACTGTTTTTTGGAAAAGAACTGATCAACATGGTCAGAAACTGTTCTTGATGATGTCTTGATTATTCTTCTGTGGACCAATAACACTTGTTTGTCTTGGCCATGAGCTTGGGCATTATACATTTGGGGCCAGTGTTTGCTTGTCATCATTCTTCTGCACACATCTTAGTATTTGGACTACACTTTGCAGCCAATGTTTGTTGGAATTCCTTCTAAATACATTATCTGGATTGAAACAGCACTGACCCATGTTTCCTTCTTGGCTGGACAGAATGAAGTAGACCCAGAAAATGGATTCTAATGGGAGCCCTCTTTCGCCTGATTTGTCGTCGCTTCTCATGCCCACTTGAATAGCACCCTTGATTTGTACTTTGTCCCCTGGATCCAAACTTGATCGTGGGGGAGCTAATTTTAGCTCTATAATGCTGCATGGCTAGCAGTCAGGAGATCTAAAGTGCCTGCTGGCCTCTAATCTACCATCCCTGCCCGCGAACAGTACAGTCAGAGCGGTAAAGAGGCTTAGTGGGGTCACCTAGCTCTACTTGTGTCTGTCTTGCGCTTTCATTCGGTCGCGCTTTTGTCTCAGCCCTTCCATTCCCTTTTCCCCTCCCTCTGCTCAAACCACTCCCTCTGTTATTTTGTCCAAACAGCCAAAGGTTCCCTTAAGCGTCCCTTAAGAGTTTCCTCATCTACTGAGGTGAAGCCTGTGCTGGACTGCCTTCTGCTTTGTTTTGGAAAACTGAATTGAAAGCACAGTGCTATAATTTAGAAACCTTTGATAACAAGCTCCGTCCTTCAGGCCGTTTCACACAGCCCAACTCATTCACGCAGCGTGTATTAATCCCCTCCCAACTCCTCACAGAGAAGCAGAGAGCCAGTGTCAACAAACCACGCTGGACCGTAGGACACTTCGTGTTCCTGCATCCTCGCTTGAGGACACAAAGGGCAGGAACTCGGAAAACTGGCCCCTGGATCTAACCGCACAAGCAGTAAGTGCAGAAATGACACAGAGACTTTAACAACTTGTTTTAAATGTAAACTTAGCTTGTCCTAATTCAGTCCTAATTTTTTGCAAGTTTTATACAGCCTTACAATTACTGCCTTCACTTGATTTTTTTGCTTGCATGTTGCTTTGTGGCATCCCCCTAGATGATCATACAGGGGCTGCAAAAGTATAGACACGTGAGGAAAATGATATTTAAAACCTATTTAGCTGAGCAGTATGTTTAAAGAGCTTATGTTAGAATGGATACAGATGATATTAATACAGTATATACTGATTTTATGTATGTTTTATGTATGTTGTGTTTCTTGTAATACCTGTAATACCTTGTTCAGTTCAATCGATACTTCATTAGATTAAATCAGGAGCTGCTGATGGAGTTTCAGCTTTCTGGCAGAAAGTCCCTCACTGCTCAGATACCTTTCTTTAAGCAGTTTGCCCAAGAGCCTAAGACTTTTGCACAGTACTGTACATCATGCTCAAATATTCAAGCATTCGTAATGCACTTGATACTGCGCGCTGGGGATATGAGTAATCTGAGTAGGGACTGATTTAAATTGCGGCTGTGATCATTTGTATTAAGGTCAAGGGGAAGTCCACCCATTTTTCCAAAATTGGACATTGTTGGGCAGTTGAACTGTAAACAAAGTCAGTCAGAGCGTTCTGATTTCAATTGCTTCATTCTAGCGAAATTTGCTGTGTCAGTCGTTCACAGCAGCGGCGGCGACAGAAACCAGACATCTGTAGGGTTTAATCTGTCTAAAAGCCACCTCACAGACAGTTATCGTATGACACGGTTATGAATATGATGATTGATGAAGGTCTTGGCCTAAAATTTATTTTTAAAATCTATTCATGGTGGAGAGATGTACAGGCAGGGTGTTGTAAGGCTAAATAATCCTTACAACAATCTGTTTATTTTATTTTATTTGATATTTTTTATGGTTATGACCATATTACATTTAAACCACGACTGTATGGGTAATATGGGACATTTTACATCTGCTTATTCAGTTTACAGCACTTTAGCCTCACCCATTCGTGCTGAAATTCCAAGGAGGGTTTCAGCCCTGTGCTGCTTTTTGGATGAGCTGCAATATAGGACAGCCAATCAGCAAGAAATATCAGTCTTAAAGGCACAACGAAACAGCCTGTTTAACACGGTCATGTAAGAATGAATTATGTATAAGAAACAGGAAAATGTAGAACATGGCTCCTTTAAAAGGGAAATTAAAAGTTTTTTTCTGTACAAATTTGTATAATTGAGAGCCACTGAGGTTTTTTTCACCTTGCAATAGCTCTTGTCTGCACCTCTGGACATGGCATTGGTTCTCCTCCCCTCATCATGGCTAATTATGAATCTGTGGTTTTGGTCTGCCTGGACGTAGGATAGATGAAACGAGCTGCACTGTTCATACACACTTGTTTTATACAGTCATTCAGTTATTAGTCTCGCATAGCCAGACCTTCAGACTGGCGGCTGAAGGTCTGGAATTCATAGCAGCTTTCTCTGGTCAAGGCCCGCCCATAAGGCTGTTTGACCAACATGTCAAACAACCAATCACAGTTCGTTTCGTTCAGCGTCACGTTTCAGGGCGTGGAAATGTCCCCACATCTACAGACCGGCATGCAACAAGTCAGTCAACATAGAAATTCAAAGAAGGAGAAGAAAACAAGCAGTAAGTCATTTATCTGTTCGTGCACGTATAACAACAATGGCGTTTGCATTAGCACATCTGATCAAAACACTGAGTAAATCAGTAGGATCACACGTCTGCGATCACACGTCTGCGCTTTGTTTCCCGATGGACGGAAAATAAATGCGACACTCGCCTCCTCCGGAAATCCGATAAAATTCAACCAATCAGATGACGACGTCGAGATTCCTGAAGGGTTTCCAGTTAAGTGTACCATATGCGTCAGACGTTTAGCCAACATTCAGTGGGCATGACGTCTGAGCCTGAGACTATTCAGTTATGGTCTGTGGTTTGGCCTCTTAACGTGCACCTGTGATCTGTCTGTGTTTTCCCATATTAACATGCTGTCTCGGGATGTTCTAATGACGATTCCTCTCATACACTGAGCCTTTTGATAATAGCACACTTACTTTTTTTGGTCTGTTCCTTCAGTGACGTTGCACTTAATTTGCCAGTTCATTGAGAAAGTCTTGGTCACTTTTACTTGTTTTCCAGCCTCTGCCTTGTCACTTTTATAGAAAAAATGGAAGAAATCCAGTTTGAGCTGTTGGATTTACAGGCTGTGAACTCTGTCCCCCCCCCCCCCCACACACACACTCTTGGGAAACCTTTTTCCTAGAACTGCCCGAAGAACCGTCCTGCTCCACCAGCTGATAGAAATAGCCACTAATCTGATGGTGCTGTGCTGTCATAGAGCTCCGTGATGTAAGTGGTAGAGCCCCACAAATCTCATTTGCCAGTGTACTAGCCACATTAGAGCACATCGGAAAATCTTAAGAGGCAGAGCAGAGATTAAAGTTGTTTGTGTAGCTCTTCCCACTCTGCATAATGTTACTAGTGTTGTTGGCACTCAGTGTGGCAGTTCTGCCAGTGGTGGGTAATGGCTTTTGGGGGTGTGAGTAATGTTCTGCAGAGCTGTTTTCACATGCTGTTGTGATGCAGAGTTGGCTGGTGTTATTCATAATGTTTCTGTTAATGCACAATCACAAATCAAGTTTTAAGTCATATTCCAAAATCACTTTAAAAGAATTAAAGTAGAATAATAGTAAAATTATATATTTACTAATGTAAATAATAAAATAACATGGTGCATAGTAGACAGCAAGTGTCTACTATGGAGCTCCTATCAATGTTAATGCAGCAGTACTGTATTTTAACAGCTGGTTGATGAAGGTCATTCTGAGCAGCCAGTGAGAAGTTTGGATTATGGATGGATTTAAGTATGACAACAAAGGCTTGGATTTTTTTTAAAGAATTCTTTTGTCACATGCATAGTCATACAATTACAACACACAGTCAAATATTCTCTGCATTTAAACCATTCACCAAGTGAAGCAGTGGGCTGCCACCAACAAGGGGCCCAGGGAGCACCCTGCTCAAGGGCACCTCAGTGGTGACACTAACAGTTGGGATACGAACCCCACCTTTCTGATTGCAGGGCCAACGCCCAAACCACTAGGCCATCCAGCTGCCCCTTGAACAGTTCTTAACCACACAATGGCTTTATTTATGTAAACACACCAATTCAGGCTGGTTCTAAATTGGTCTGGGTTCCAAAATGGTCTGTTCTGAAATATGGATAATGCCCTGAACAACCAGAGCTACTATCAGTGTTTATTTAGCATTGTACTTAGTATTGTAACAGCTGCATTTTTCTAATGGCTGATGCTGGACTGGATCAGTGGGAGGGATGGGAGCGAAGTTTTGCACATCACCCTGACACATGGCTGCTCCCTCATTGTATATGCAGGAAACAATTTAGCTCTTTATTTCTCAAAAAAGTAATATTATAACTCCACCAAATTGTGATGAGTAGAATCAATAAAAGAAATATTGAGTTTGGTATCAGTACAATCGTAATCCCTTCAAATCAGTATCAGTAACAGTTTACTCAGTGTCTGCTCAATTACAGTTGGATCACTGCTACAACAAAACACTTTGTCCTCTCTAGAACATTTTTGAATACAGGCCTGACTAGTGTTGTAGCCTTAAGCCAAATTCGGTTGCGCCTAATTGCAGTCATTAAGTTTGGATTCCAGTCAGATAATTGAAGTCTGACTGTTTGCTTTTAGGTTACATGGTAAAAGCTATTTTAGATGCACAGATAGTTGGACACTGTGGTGCAGGCTGTAAGCAATAGGACAGTGACTATTTTTGTTTTGGCTCGAACTCGTACTTTGGATTGGAAGTGCAACAACAGCAACTGAGGTTAAAGTGCAGAATATCTGTTTTTATTTGAGGATCTTTGTATGCACTGGCTGGAACATATAGACATTTATGACTAAACCACCTGTTTCATGGTTCCTTCAGTTACTGGACTGATTAACCTAATGTAAAATAAAACCTTTAGGGCTGTGCAATAATATTGATACATCAGTATACATTGAAGTATATCAAAGTATATCAAGTATATCAATTAAAATGAAATAAAGTTGAAAAGTGGAACTTTACCCCTGTCCTGTTGTATTTGTAAAGTGCTATGCACTCTAATTCAGGAGACAAAACTCCAGAGACACTCTAGCAGTGACCTCCTGATAAGCCAGGTGGAATAAACACTGTCGCTCGGGGAAAACGGCATCAGCATGTACTTTTCTCAGAGAGCTTGGACTCTATTAGCCTCTTCTGATAGATTAAGTAGTTCAACACAAGCTCTCAAAGGAGTGATTGGACCTCCACAGATGTTGCATGGGCTTGGTGGCCCGTCTGGGTGAAATGAGAACGTTCTTGGATATACTGTAGCTATAATTCTACTTGTGGTTTTATATGCCTAAAAGCATTGACTCCTATGAAAAATCAGGTTAGCTGAATAGTTTTTTGTGCATTTGTGTATATTCTTGTGCTGGTGCTGATGCTTCACCAGTACAAGAATATACCACAGCTTCACACCAGGCTCATATAATAATGCCCGATTATGTTTATTCTTTATTATTTATATTCAGATTTACTCTATAGTTTGCGTATATAGCATTTCATTTCGTTTACATTGTGTGTATTTGTCGATTTGTTCTTTTTAATTTTCTATTTTCTCTTATTGCATTGTCTAAGGAGTGATTCAGGGTTACATTTCGCTGCACGTTGTACTTATATAACTGCATATGTGACAAACATCTTGAATCTTGCGAAATGGCAGAGCACTCCAAAGGCAAATGCCAGTACTTCACACAAGGTTCTTTGGCCCATGAGCTAAAGATCCAGCCACACAGTTGAGCAGCCAGTCTTCAAATATCTTTTAGTGTCTTAACATGGGGGCACCAAGTACATTTCTTTAAACAAGCCTGTAATTATTACACAGCTCCCCTGATGTGGACATCAGCACCCTCGCATTAAAGCTGACAGGGAGTTCTGTCACTGTACAGTCCTTCATTTCAGGCCTTCACTCAAACATCAGACACAGTACATCTTATGCTAGGTCTTGATGCTTTCCCATGCGTGTTCAGTGTGAATGATGGATTTTTATGCTCAAACGATGGTAAACCCTAAACTGAAATCACATGTGACTTTGCTTCTATTTTAGTGCTGATCTCTCCCCAGACCCCTTGTGTTTACAGAGAATGCGAACAACATCTGCGGTCCGGAACTTGGCGCAGAGCTCCACACGAATGGCAAGATATCCCACCACCTAGACTCTTGTTTGGATAGCTCAGCCAATTGATATGACAACACTTCATTAATATGCTTTTGTTATCAGGAGGCAGATTTTTACATCTGAGACATCCCGCTTGAAATTTTGCACCACAAGTATGCTTTCATCTTTATGCGACGCTGTTAGTGAGGTGTATGAAAATGTCCCCCAATTCCAGTAGATGCATGTCATTAAAAGAAAGCGTCCCAATTTCAGCGTATGGAAGCTGCAGCACAGCACAGTAACAATGCTGTTTTGTATAAAAATGAATAACAGATTAATGAAATTTTCAGAAGAAGTGATAATTTGAAAGGTATTCAGTGCTCAGTGATGGGGAACGCATCTTTGATACATTTAGACCCCCACCACCCCCAGCTTCATTCCCCTTGCGCCATTATAAGGACGTGTGATGTAAGGACGATGAGTCATACTCGAGTGGGTGCTGCGTGAACAAATGGTAGCAGCACACACTGTCCCGTTTTACACAGACTCTGCTCCTCTTGCTGCTGTTTACACACGTTTTTGGCAGAGGTGAAGATTTTTGGCCAATATCGCTATACATTCCAGGGATGGTAACATTGGCTGATGTAATTAGTGTGATTGCAGCAGAAATCACATTATTGTTTTCTTCAGTTATTTTATTATTTTCTCTTTATATCCAAAGAAAGACGCCGCTTCTCATCTGAACCTGCTTGGAATTTTGGCGTGACACTAAAACATAGAAATCACCAGGCAACGCCATAGCAACCACCTAGTAACAACCACAGTTACCATAGCAACTGCACCATCACACTTTGTTTTCTCATGGAAACACACTTTAGGTAATATTTGATTTTATTTGCACTGTTGAATTTCTTCAACCCAATTCTTAAATATATATATGTTACAACATTGAGCTTTCTGCTATTCATTTTACTTTTCTTATTACTCGGTTCTCTTCATACGAAAATGAGGTTCGAAGTCATGCTCTTGCCAAAGGTTGCGTTTGGAGTATTATTTAATGTGTTTACATTAAGCCGATTATTTTTCAGAGGTTGGGTACAAGTTATTAGTCTTTCTGCGCATAAATAATGATCAGACCACAGGGTGAGTGTTGTCACTCGGTCAGGCTGTAGGGTTCCTCCCTAGAGTCTTAAATCCTCCATTTTGAAGTGATGCAGCTGTGTGCAAACACGTGACACTCTTTTCACCCGGTCACTTGACCAAGCCGTGGTGGGCCCCATACTAGGGAGTGCATCTCACTTGACTCACCCTCAATAGACCCCCTGCAGACGGCCGGGGCATATGATTTGCCATGTCAGATTGAGATGAAGACATCACTGGAAGTGTTAACAGATGCTTGGAAATGAGGGCAGAATGGAGGTGAGGGGATTCTTTCCTTGTGCTAATCCATCACTGTGGTATCCAGCAGGTCCATTTTGAAAAAGATCAGCAGGTCATGATGTGAACCTGCTACTCGAAACCCACAAGCTCAGCAGGACATTTACATTTGCAGCCCGCAACTTTCTGAGCGCTACCTTCAAAGAGCTGTCCTTATATTTAAAGGTTGAATGCCTGCCAGCCTCATTTTCCTCTATATGTTTAAGGCACTCTGTTGGATTCTGCTGTAGTAGCGACACATTGGACAGGGGAAACCTACATCCTCATTTTCATCCTTGTCTCCTAGCCAACCTAACCTATCGTTTTTCTGCCGTAACGAGATGCCCCTGTGGCTGCCGAAGTTTGACCCTCTTGTGCTCTCTGAGGTGAGAGGACACTATAGAGAAACAAGAGCCGCATTGAGCAGGTGAAGAGAGCAGAATTTTCTGCGTTCTCAAATTACTCAGTGAGAAATAGCTTGTCTTCGGTTCTCTCCACACATGGCCCGCCAGGCACAGCTCCAGCAAAAACACTTAATTGGTGTTTACTTGGGCAGAGAACTTTAGCGCATTACTAATTTACATTAGGTAATGTTTCTTGAAACTTTAAAAGGGTTCCTCACCCTGTCTCGTTTACAAAAGAAGTGGTTCGTCTGTGTCGTTGCTCCAGAAGTGTATTTTTGGTTGAATTTAAATTGCATTCCTGGTATGTGGAGCATCTCCTTCATTTTCTCTCCCAGAAACAAAAATCATGTATTTAGGTCAGGTTGGTAGAATATAACCAGAGGCATCTTTCTAGCTTTGGTGCACAAAACCCAATTAGCCAGTTTTACTGTCCCCCATATTCTTCATATTCCTTCCAGCATCATTGCACATGCACCTGTTTCTACAACCAGTTGGCGTAGGCCTCTGTGTTGATGTTTTCTGACTAGGACTTTATGTAAGGGAAGTTCAGTAACCACAAACGGGCAACTGACCAGACATGTTCTTAAAGAACAGACCTGTAAACGCACTCTGAATGAGGCTGTGTTGGGCAGACAAAGTGTGCTTCGCTTTCCCATCTTGTTTGCATGACCGGCCATTATTTTGCATGTCGTTTTGTCTCCATGGATCAAGAACTAAATGGGGTCATTCTGTTCCCCATTCATGTCCCCCAGGTATCACCATGCGTTGTGATACATTTCTGTGATTGCCTGCGTGATATAATGAGTATCTGCATTTCTAATTAGCAGCTAATTAATAGAGCAGCATGAGTAATGAACATAGACAATAGAGCATGGCAAACCTGTTGTCAGCCTATGGGTTTGACTACAATGCTTTTGTCTTCTACCTTAAAATGAATGTGTTTCAGTCTGTCAGACAATTGATTCTATTCTGCATCTGCTTTTATCAGACGTTGTTTGTTTTATAGTTAAGGCCTTTCAAACTGAACAATAAAGGCTGTTCTGAGTGTATTTGCTTATTCATAAAGGGTATTGATTGCTTTTATTGATGTAATTTTATTAACTGAATACAGCTTGAATGACAAAAGTATTGAATGTGTTTTATTTCCTTACATTTGAGGGATTGTATAAACTATAACCATCAATACAATAACTCATGAATTTATTAGTATGGAGAGCAAAGATTGAACATAATGAACACATTGAAACAAACAGAAACACATGGAAAAACAATTTCAAACAGTGAATCAAAATGGTCTGTTCTGAGTGTCTCTCATCTACCCTCTTCTGTGGAAATCACCATCAGTACTCAGTGGGTGCTTCCTGTCTTAATTGGACAGGGGTTGAGGCTTACACACCCGCAATCAAATGCATGACCTTTCTATACATTTTATGAATGTGTATGTTTTTTTTGTTTGTTTGTTTGGGGTTTTTTTGGGTTGGGGGTGGGGGCTTAGCAGACAAAGCCAAATATAATTATAGCTCTGCGGAGTCGAGACATTTTTGAAATATTGAATCCTGCCTTCAGAATCAAACCTCAGAAAATGTACATAATTACATCCATATTCTGTGTGAAAATGTATCATGGTGCAAAAACCACAATACATATACTAGGTTATTTGTTTACCAAAAAATAAGCACCCCTGTTGCCTCCCAGCTATACAAATACAGTTCTTCTTCATTTAATGTAGTTACAATTTCTGAAAATCTTGAATATTGAAATATTGGGATTTGCTTGGGAATACTGAAGTGTCATGGATCAAATGCTGAGCTGATCTGTCACATGATCTGTGCTTCAAGTTTTTATGAGCTGCTTTGGCTCAACAGCAGCTAGACTGAGTGACCACTATATCCAAGAGGTCGCCTGTTATTCAGTCACACTGTAAATGTGTCCGGTGTCTCTTCTGAGAATTTGAGCCTGTAAAGAGTGTAGATTGGTCTAGAACTCCGTAGGCTTACACGGCACTGTGTAGAGGTTTGGAATTCATGAACAGCTTAAAACATAGTGGTTTATGTGTGGGTGCATTCATAGCATTGGTCCTCCCACCCTTTTTCTTCCACTTTATTTTAAGACACATAGTCATAGACACATGTCTGGATTTTGATAACACAGGTCAACAGGATAAAATCATCAGAGATAAGTTTATGTGGCTTTTGTAGTGTTTTTCATGCTGATTTCAAATCTGTGTTTAGTTTTGTTAAGCATGTTTTTCCTAGATGTGACTGAAAAAAACTGAGAGGAGATCTGAAATCAGCACGAGAAACTGTGTTGTGGTTTCTGATGATTATATTAAAAAAAATTTAATCGATTTTGTTTTCCACAAAAGACTCCTGAAGACCATCACACCCCATCCAAAACCGTGTCCCACTTGTTTACGTTAGGTATGTGAATGATGGTTGTCTCGATTTGAATACAAATGCTTCATGTTGGAACAGTAAGTGGGCCACTCTAACTCCTCTCGTGGGCTTTGACTTTCAATAAGCTTGGTCTCTCCATCAATAAGCTTGGTCTCTCCCTCAAGCGCAAGAACTCAAGTACTGTCTTCCATGCCTTCTCGCCATTGGAATTTGGGTGGTTCAAACAAGTTGGTAAAATGGAGGTCAGAACAACAGGTGCAGGGCCTTTTCACGCCAACGACACTTTTGGGTGCTTTCCTAGAGAATGTGTCGTCAGACAGGGTTGTGTTCATGCCACGAGTAGTAATTGGATCATTGCCTGTCTTTTCCTGCTCAGTTTTTTCCCTTCTACATTGCCATGGTCCTACGACCTCTCTGCCCTTTCAGCCTTGACGACAGGAGAAGACATGCCTGGAGGATGAGCTGAGCAACTCCCACGAAACGTTGTGCTGCTCCAACAAAACCTGTTATGCTGCCTTTCCTTCAGGGTTGGGTTCATGCGAATGGAGCATGCGATGCCAAGAACTTTATGCTTTGTAACAATGAGGAATCTCATTTGGATAAGCAAATCTTCTAATAACATTGAGATTTTTTTACTTGATTAAAAAAAATTGAATTAAAATGTCTCTGTAGTGATTAGCTGCCAATTTGCACAGTAATGGGTTTTTGGATTTCTCGAACGGGGAGAAACAGAATATGAGGGATACACCTATTTCTCCTGTTTTTACCACTTTTTTCTACTATAGTCTGTTTTCTTCTTGGTCTTGGTATTTTGGGAACTTTATTTTCGGGGGATCAATATAGTGTTCTATAATAAAGTGAATAAAATCAGTAAAGTTGCATAGACACCTCCAGGATCACTTTCTGATTCAGATTCTATTTGAAATACTTTTGCTGGTTTGCTTGACTGTGCAAGTTCATTTTTTATTGTTGGGAGCCTTAAAAATAAGTGACAAATTGCTTGATTAGTCAGTGGTCCTCAAGTCAGTATCCCAGATAGTTCACACTTCTGCCTTAAGCCAGCTTGGGCTGGGTCTTGAAGTCCAGTACCTTTTTAGAGTGATGACTGACCTACTTCAACACTAAGAATGCTCCTTTAAAACCAAACTGCACTTCCTAAGTAGTTATCTTAGTTTCTTTGAGGCAAGAAGCTTGCTTGTTCTGATTTTCTTTGTAAATTATATTCTGTAATCATGTTATTAACTTCAGAGTCTGCAGTCAATTGCAGTGAGCAAATATTAATGAGCAAATACCTATTTGCTTTTTTTTTTTTCACTAAAAAGCATAATGTTTTTCAACAGTACAACATTATGCTGATATAAACTGCTCCCAACACACCTGAACAGGTATTCGGTCTATTTGGTGTTTAACGACTTGGGAAAGTGTGCACTGCAAAAGAATGTGGACTGAGAACGTATTTATAGCTAAGATAAGATACAGGGAGTCTTCAAGTTGCAACACAGATACGTTTCTTTGACCGTGATGTAACCCGAATGTAGGAGTAAATCGCAACACACAGTAGCTTAAGTCACTTACTGAGTTGTAAAATCACAACTGAGCCATAGGAAAGAAAAACATACTGCGTATTCTTCCACCGCACGCAACCAAACTAGTTCCTACACATAGTCTGTAAATCTGAGGCTAATGGTGTAAGTTGGTGTAAGAGACATATGAACTCAAAACTTCATATGTCGAGACTGTAACCCAAGGATATTGTATAAGATATGTCTGGTCCTTATGAAAAATACTCAGTTGCTGATGGCATTGTTTGTTTTTCTGATAGTCAGTCATATTAGCCGTGTGTGTGTGTGTGTGTGTGTGTGTGTGCATTTGTTCGTACGTGTGTGTGTGTGTGTGTGTGTGTGTGTGTGTGATCTGTTATCTCCCTTTATCATCCCCCCCACTGGATGCCTTTGGCTTATGTTGAGATGTTCAGGGTTTAGTGGATGGTGTGCAGTGTTTGAGAAGGACTTAAATCAGTGAGTAAACTGACTTTGCTTTTGATCATATCATTTTAACCATGTTAGGAATTTTGATTGGACTGAAAGTCACCTCACAGTTGTTGCAGCTATTCTGTTCAGATTTATTTGAGTTCTGTGCCAATTAGATTGCAGCCTACTCTATAACCTTGGCAAGGTCTTGAAGTGTGTTTTGGTTCAAAGGGAGAAATGTGTGTTGTTGTAACCTGCATTGTGTATGATGGTGTTGAAGTAATTCATGTTAAGACCCTTTTTTTCTTGAAAGTATTCACTTAGTTCTGTGTCTTCTGTCCTTTTTAAATAATCTCTCGTGCTTCTATGAATAATATTCTCAAATTTTTGCATTAGAGTCTCTTCTTGCTGTTCCTTTATTTACCAGCACTCAGCAAAATTAATCAGGGTGCAGACCTGCAACAATACGAGAACACCACTTCTATCCAAAGCTCCATTAGCAGAATGGAATGCAGACAGTTTCTAAACACAGACGCTCAGACATTTGAGTGGATTCTTCTCTGTTTTTTGCCAGATGCTCCTTTTCACAAATGCAACACTATTAACAGTGTAATATTTCTTATTCTCTTTTTGTTTTTCAGGCATTTGAAAAGAAAGGCTTTTAAGTAGAGATGCCTTGATACCACATGACTTTTTTTTTTATTAAAAAGTTATATTGTTCAGGTTACTGACCTGTTTTAAGGACACCTGGTTTCCAACACACCTGAAACAGGAATTCAGGCTATTCGTTGTTTTAATGACTTGGAAGTGTGGACAGCAAAAAATGTGGACTATCTGGTGAGTCTGAGAACGGGTTTATAGTTAAGATATAAGATATGGTTTGATGTAATTGAGTCCCTAAGAAACAAACTGTGTTAATGATGGCTTTGTGTGTCCTGTAGATCCTGGAATGCAGTATAAAGCTTTTTAACTAATGGCATAAGATGGCATGATACCACTCCTATCCCTCTTATAAAATATCAGTGTTGAAGCAAGGCAAATGCAAAGCTTGCATTGTGTACCTGTCTGGGAACAATCCGTTCCTGCAACTTTCCACATGCATGTTATCAAAGTGCTGGCTCTGGCTGTGATGAATAAGATCTTTGATGGGCTTCAGTGTGTTTATTTAATAAAGTTGTTCTTGCGAGATATAGTGTTTACCTTTACCATAGTTCCCACTTGTTGCCTGAAATCTTCCCAAAACCAATCCTAATTTTGCTGTATCCTTTGTTTATATTTGTTTATACTAGGGCTGGGAAAGTTAACGCGTTATTATCGCGTTAACGCATTATTTCCTTAACGCCGACAATTATTTTATCGCGCG
>JBBPDH010195770.1:877-15798 GCA_037974565.1 Clupeocharax schoutedeni | reverse complement strand
GCATGAAGCTAGGACTTCAATGACTGTGCGAGGAAGAACACCTGTTACCTGCTTTTATACTGACGTACGGTCATTTCTGGTACCTCGTGACCGTACGTGACCCGGTGTGCGTGACAGACATGAGTGTTGGTGGGAGGGGTATGAGTGTGAGGCTGTGTGTACGCCGTGCTGTTGACTGTTCTCAAGCAGCACGGACTGAGAGTTACTGTTAATACATAAACTCTGGAACTGGAACTGTCTTACGCTTGATTGTAAATATTTGTACATAGTTTGAGTTTCAAATAATTTGAATAATAATAATTTCTAAACACCCCGTATTTGAATACTAATGTGTGTATAAGATTTCCAAAAGCTTCAAATATGTATGTTCATGGATTTTTACAGTAAAAAGAGTGATTTTGAGATTTTTGTTAGCTGTGTCCAAATAGTTATTTAAATCTTTTTATCATATTGGCTGGGTTATTCTGAAAAAAACATATTTTGAATATAATGGCCCAAACTGAAGGCTCAGCTGTAACAGTGATGGTTTGCAGGGGAGAACATGTCTAACAGTAGTTGTGGAGATTAAAAATAGTGTAATAAGCCTGTAGTTCAACATCTTGTCTTGTCTCATTCGCAGCCGCAGATTCCAGAGAGAGTCGATAGTCTGAGCGCGCTCAGTGACAGTGCTGTTGGAGGTACACCGGATCATTTTTGTTGTTTCTACTGGTGTATCCATACAGAGATTAATTATTCAGCTGGAATGTTAATACATGTACTGTACATGTACTTGAACTTGAACTACAAATGTCTTGAGCTACCCCTCATTTCTTCATATTTTACTTCTAAAGATCTTGTAACAGTTCTCCTGTCCTGTTCCTGAAGAACTTTCAGAGTCTCTTGTTTTCAGTGCCTGAACCTGACCAGTTTCAGAGGAAAGTTTTTTGTTCACTAAGACTAAGGTTGCAAAATTCCAGGAATTTTCAAAGTTGGAAACTTTACATGGAATTTATGGGAATTAACTGGAATCAACAGGTTTTGGAACATAAAATATATTTTTAAAAATATGTTGTAGCATAATCAAAGCTGATGCACATACAGTTGAGTATCTATAGCATTCCTCCTTCACATGCACAATGCTTTCTGGAATTCGGAACTACGAACCAGGCGTGCACTATCTAGTGATTATAGAGGGTGGAGGTAGCTCAGTGGGTAGGATACTTGCCTCCAGACCAAGAGGTCACAGGTTCGAATCCTACCTTCAGCACCACCACTGGGTCCCTGAGCGAGACCCTTAACCCCAAGTTGCTCCAGGGAGAGACTGCCCCCTGTAGTTAGAGAATGGAAGTCGCTTTGGTTAAAAGCGTCTGATAAATGCCGTAAATGTAATTTGCTGGATGAAGAGTTCGACAGGGTGCAAACAAAAGTCAAGCAAACCCTGAAAAAGCAGTCTGCATTTCAGTCATCTGTGATGGTCAAATGTCTGCAGACAGGGAATTATAAACTAGATTGTCGCCACCCCTCAACCTGTATTGTACAAGAGCACAGACGCAATGGACAACTGACTTATAGGCTCCTACTTTGCTGATGAGCTGAAAGCAGTCGTTAATGACCTAGGACCAGAGAGTTTTGCATTTGCTGAGCTGTTGGAACTCCTTTGTCTTGTATCTTTAGGCACTTTGTAGTATATCATAGTAAAACATTTGCTTCATTTACTCAATTTGCCAAAGAAAAAATAGTGTTTCTGCGCCAACAGGGTAATTCAAAGCAAAATATAAAAAATAAGGGGTAGGTCAAGTTCTGTAGGTATCACATCATTATAATCATGATAAATTATTCTCTTTTGCAGTCACGGTAACAAAGACCCACACCATGCCTCACTCCTCCTCCTGCTCTGGATCCAGGAGTCGCTTTAAGGTACTCACCTGCACTGTCTCTAAATGTTTAAATGGTTTGTTATGATAAATTAAATGAGGTAATGTGAACCAAATCATTTTATTAGAATGGTTTAGTTAGGCCTAAATGCGTCTCACCCCATAACGATTCGATGGTATAACTTCCTGTGAGGGAGTTTTAAAGGCATACGTTTGATTCCATTCACCCCCGTGTCAATACTTCAAAGACACACTGTATCGCTTTCATTACATCTCAGGCACTTAATTATGTAGGATTTAATTAAATATTGATATTGGCAGCTTAGGGTGTGATCTACCTAGAACAAGTGTAATAATATAGGCGCCTAGATCGCCAGCTAGATCTCCAGAAGGAGGGTTTTGAGCTGGTTCAATATTTGAAAGAGCTTTTGACAGATTGAAAACTATATGTTGGATCTGTCAGATGATGCCTGGCCCACCTGACGTCCTGTCATGTCAGCAGAAGAAGCAGCAGAGCTGGAGCAGCACAGCGTCTCCAGCACACCCTGGTTTCTGTTTTGGGGAGCGCAGCGGCCACGGTGACCCCAGCGTTCCAGTCAGCACCATCGGCCGCTTCTCCGTGGTCAGCGCGGAGGAGGAGGTCACACGCAGGAAGCACGGTAGCAGGTATTCAGCCCCGCCCGATTTCTGCCTGGAGGCTCCACCCACCCTGAGCAAGAGGGGCTCCCTGCCGCGGGCACACACCTCTGTCCCGGTTGATGTCCACGCACCACGCTTCCTGTCCTCTGACTCCGGGGCGGAGAGCAGCCCGGCCAAGATGCCCCCCCCAACCCCCTCTCGACAGGGGCACTCGGAGAGGCGTGGCAGTGACTTCATGAAGAGGGCGGTGGCCTTCCTGAGGCGCTCGGGCCGCAGCAGCAGCGTCCAGAGCTCCGACTCACCTAGCCGACAGGGTGGCCTGTACGGATCATATGTCAGCAGCGACAACGACTCAGAGATGGAAGAATCGGACATCAAGAAGGAACTGCAGAGGTTGAGGGAGAAGTGAGTGTGTTATCTCAGCCTGTATGTCTGTGTGGGAGAGTTATATTAATTTTCTGTTATATATCTATGCAAGATTGTGTGGTTGTTAGAAAAACAGTGTTTGGAGACACATGAAAAATGAAGTTTTTAAAAGAAGTATTTGAACTGTACTACAAAATGATGAAAAAATGAAAAGAACTCGATAAGAACAATCGTGTCATTGTGATAGCAATTAAATCACTACAAACAGTGAGGCATGTCTCTTTTATATAACTGACCTTAGCTTTAGTGTCTTGAAGTCACTTTTTGAATCTGCTGTATGTTTTGCTTCGCATTTGTTTCATTGCATTTGGATTTTTGGGCATTTGGTCTCTTCCCAGACTCACTTTCTGACACAATTTTTCTCTCTCTCCCTCTATATTACAGAGGTCTCTCAACCATTTTTTAAAAGATCAGTTCTTCACCCCTTATCAAACAATAATAAAGTTATATACAAACTAGTGTTGGGCCGTTAACGGCGTTACAAAATGTATCGCCGTAACCCCCCCCCCCTCGGTACACACTGCGCAAGCTATGATGAATTTAACCTTGACATGTCCGGTGCATGCACGTTTTAAGCCTGTCTCGGTCTCTCTCCCAGGGAAAGTGGGGGGGGGGTTTATCGCCGTTAACGCCGTTAACGCCAAGATTCCATGCGATTAATGGCGTTTAAATAAATTAATCATTGCCCACCTCTAATACAAACGCACCACTATGGATAGTAACAGACATTTTAAAATTGGAACAGTTCCGAAATGTCACATGAGCTCGGACGAGAAGCGGCACCTTTTTTTGGCTGCAATAAGAGTAATAATAATTATAAAAATAGAAGACATTCTGGGAAGATTTTTATTAGAACTTAATTTGTCATATTAATCTTCATTAGAAATGTGTTGGGTATATGCATTATATTCTGGGTATTTATTTTATTCTCTATATAATCTCTCCCTCTGTGTTTCTGTTTTTTCTCTTTCCTATAGACATATGTTGGAGATTTCTGAGTTGCAGGCTCACCAGCGAGGAGAGATTGAGTTGCTCTATATGCGCCTCGGTAAAGCACCCCCTCCTGGCTTCAGCCTCTCCTCCACGCTGCCCCCTGCTGGTCGCAAGCGCAGGACCAGCAAGCACAAGCTTCGAGCTGGAAAACTGCTCAGCCCTCTGGTCCAGCAGCTGCGGAGCGTCACCAAGACCAGCGACAGCAGCAAAGCCAGCGACAAATACAGTGAGTCTCTTTCTCCACACTTTAACAGTTCTCCTCTCACCACCACAGGGCTGACAGAGAAAGATCACAAATAAATATTAACCATTCAAAGTAGATAACATCTCTCTTGGCATGTGTGGCCCCTGTAAGTGTTTTCTGTGTGTTCTGTTTTCATATGATTTCAATGTGATGATTTCTATTCTGCATGTTCTTCCTGCGTGTTATTTCTGGTTGAGCTTCATACTTGTGATTTCTGCGTGTGCTTTCTGTATATGATTTCTGTACGGGCCGTCTGCGCTTGATTTTTACATGTAATATCTGCATGTGCCTGCATGCGTGTGTCTTCTGTGAGCAGTTTTTCCATATATTATTTTGTTTGCTTGCTTTGTTTGCTTGCTGCGTGTGAATTCTGCTCTTTCTTTCTCCATACATGTAGAATTTACAGGCAAGTGCTGTTTTAATTTTCACAAAGCTGTTTTAGTACCACTTTAATACCAAGGAGCATCCACCCAAAAATATATCCCACCCACTCGTGAGAGTCCTGTTGAAAGACAGGAGGAGTTCATTAAACAGAGGAATGTTCTGTCTGACCCTCCAGGTGAGCCGACACTGAGTCTGAATGGCTCTCCAGCACGGGCGTCCCTGGTGTCTGACAGCCGCTCTCGCTCGGGGACAGGCACTCTGCCCAGCTCTGTGTCTGAACCGGTCCAGACCCAGCAGCCCTGCTCCCTCAAGGGCTCGCTGTCCTCCGATAATATCTACTCCGGACTGCAGGGAGATGGACCGGGAGCCTACAACCCGCCAGGACAGGGTGAGCAGCACAAGAGGATATTAGTTTGAATAACCTGAATTTTATTTAAGAGATAAAACTTTTTAATATTATGTAATTGTATTACTAGTTGATTGCTAATATAATAAACACTGTCCAATGACATTCACACACTGGCAAAAATGTCAGCACGAACTAAATTTTAATCCTGAAGAAACATCTCCACTTTGTCATTTTTTCCCTCTTCATCCAAACAGAGCCACTCAGACCGACACCCGACTTTACTACAAACCCTAATAAACACAAAACCCAACACCCAGTAAACAGACATTTACTCTATGTACAGCACCCAGCTATGACTAATTACAAACAAGAAAAATAATTGTTCCTCACTAAAATTTAACCGGTGGCGACCTCTAGTGGCTGATGATGGGACATGACACTTCTATTGACATTTCCTGATATAAACATACAGAATCTGCAGAATTTCCTCTCACCACTTCAGTGGACCTCAGTGGATCTTCTCATTCTGAACAGAACTTCAATAAAAGGATAACTTTTACTTGGGAAGACCAGGAATTAGCTTTCATTTTTGTCAGCTTTTATACTTTCCTTAAGAATTGTCATGGGGAAGGAGTTGAGACGATAAACTAGACTCAGTTGGGAGTATAATAAATATAGAAAAAGAACAATAAAAGAAAACTTAAGAACATTATCGTGATTGCTGACACAGTTGCTCTAATAATACATAAGACAATTTAGTTAGAGACTAGTGTTGCACAGTTACCGATAATCAAAGACTACCACGATACCCGGTCCATTTATTCAAGATGTGGATAATGTTAACAGTGTTAACATTGAACTGGTGGTCCACAGTAGTGGGCAACTCCTAATTTTTCACTGTTCTTCTTTTGTTTCTCCCTTGTCTTCTCTGTAGGTTGGCCTCAGTATCCTCCTGCGGCTGAGAGGGTTACCTATAAGTCCAGTAAACCACGCGCTAGATTCCTCAGTGGGCCACTTTCTCTCTCCATCTGTTTGTATCTCTCTCCTCTCCACCCACCCAAAACACTGAGTGGTCCCTCTGCCTTGACTCGTCTGTGTCTCTCTCACTTTCTCTCTCTCTTTCTTTCTTTCTTTCTTTCTCCCTCGTTTTCTCTGAGTCCTTACATAAACTCTGCAGAACCTGACGTGTCTCTGCTGTGTCTGATTGCCTTAGACATACATTTTAAGTTCCCCACTCTCAGATAAAAAACCCCCTGCTTACTCAAAACTGGGCAGTCAATTTAGCAAGCCTTGTTTTTTGAGATTTAGGTCAGTAAGTTTTCTTACTATATTTTTCAAACCTGAAGAATCATTTAAAGGGGAGTAGACCTCAGAGCAGCAGAGCCTCGCCTTGTTTTGTGTTTAACCTGCACTAACACCCAAACATCAGTCATTCGTTGCAGTCTAGACTTATACTTGTCATATTGCTTTATTATAACTTCAGGCCAGAAGTTTGGGCTGACTCTCAGATTTGAAAAAAAGAGACAGGGGTCCTGGAGTTCAATACAGGGGTCCTGGAGTTACAACAGTCTCGACATACGCACTCCCACTCCCACACGTCTTACACTGTTAGCCTCGTATGTAGAGACTACGTGGGCGAACTAGTTTGGTTATGTGCGGTGAAAGAATGCGCAGTAATTAAAGTGAGGAAGTTTTTCTTTTTCTTTTTCTGTGGCTTAGTTGTCTTAGACTTACACCAAAATTCAGGTTACACCACTGTTGAAGGAACGGATCTGTGTAGTAACTCGAGGACCCCCTGTATTTTATAGTCTGTAGTAAAGCTGCGTATTATTTTTAACCAAAGGTGGGCCCAAACTTCTGGCCTGTGGTTTATAGCTACTTAATTACTGTGTAATTATATCGTTACATAATAAATTACATATTCAAAAGTTGGAGCACCCCTGGTCAAATGTATATCCTGGATATCCTGTGAGTGAAGATGACTGCACATCCTCAACGGTAGTGGTTCTCAGACTGAGGGTCTTTCTAAGCTAATTTCTGATGCTTTTAGGCAAATCTATAAACATAGAGAAGTTATAAAACGATTTGCTGAGTTTAACATATTAAAAAAATATATGTTATTATCTATAAGTCATTTGACTATGGGCGCCGTAACTTTGGCACAGATATATGTCGTGTTGGTCATTTGGTCAGTGATTCTTAATTCCGAGGTTTTGTCATCGCTAGTTCATCTGTGTGTAGTGGATTTTGTGGTTGTTGTTTGTTTTATGTTTTAGTTCCCAAATGTGTTTCTCACAATCTTATCAACCTCCTACATCTAAACTCTTCTAAACCTTGATTTTATTTGTATGCAAAACTCTTGAGCGACTCCTCATTTCTTCGTATTTTGCTTCCAAGGACCCAGATTTCCTTGTACTTTAATGTGTTTTTGAGGAACAGTTCTCCAGGCTTCCTGAAGGGCCTTCAAAGACTTTTATTTTCAGTTCACACAGGGTCACCACACAGGGACCTATGTATGAATCATTCAAGCAGAACAAAACTATCTAACTGAAGTCCGGAACCAGTGAAGAACCAGGAGCAGATGATTCCAGATGATCAGGCGGTGATCAGTATACTGGTGGTGCTGAATGCTGAGTGGCAGGAAAAGACTTATGCCTAGGCTCCTTGTAATTTTAGACATCTGTTTCCATTGCTTTCACTTAATCCACTCAACATACCAAAGAGAATAGTATTTCAAATCAAAATAGAAAGAAATAAGGAGAGGCTCAAGACTTTTGCATACAGTGTAACTATTAGTAACAAGATTATACAAATTAAACATATGTGTTAAATGATGCTAAACTTTACTTGTGTACCTTTGTTGACGTTCCTCTTTGTGATCTGTTATCTATCTTTTCTCCTTTAGGGTCGACGCTTAAGCGGCTCTGCCTGGGAAAGGAACGTAGCAGCAGTAAATATGATTTTTTAATTTACAGTTTCTCAGTTTACAAATCTCAAATATTTAATCTATAGTTGCAGTTAGGAACTGAAATGTAGGCTCTTGCATTGTTCATCAGGAGATAAGTGCACTTGATCCTGGTTATTCTAAGCCAGTGTCAGTGTCTGTTTGTAGGCATAACAGAATTGGCAGTTATTGTCCTCCTCCATGCACAGTGAGGCTGTTTATTTCTGGTGGAATCGGAAATAACTAAATTGGCAGAGATAGGGCTGTTAGGCCATACCCAGAACAGCTTCCTATGACAGAAATGATGCAATACATCTGGGGTTGCCAAACCTTTGGCACTCCTGTACTCCCTCATAAACATGACAAATAGTTTGATGAAAAGAAAATGTGTTTGATCAGCAGAGATGTGTTAGGAGTCCACATTTTCTTATTTAGTTTAGAATTCGAGCTATGAGGCTGACATTGCTAACATTAGATGTCAACCAAATCTTTCAATGCAAACAAATCTTCCTGGACCCCCCCAAAAAAAAACACCCAGCTCTTTGTTCATTTATATTCATGGTTTAGGATACAGTGTGATTTACTCTGAGCTATAAAAATGAACTAAACTTCAATGTATCACCAAACTCCCTTTTACATAACAGGATCAGTTTTCACAAATCGTCTCAGGAGCAGGAGCGCTAATATGTTTTTGTGATGAATCCGAAATCAGTCTTCTCCCAGACTTGTGTTGTTACTCAAGCTAATGAGACAGAAAGTATTTGTGACCTCACTCTGATCTCCCTAATTTTACAGGGTCTGGAGCTTCTCCAGCAGCATCCAGCCAGCCTCAGATGCCTCCAGGTTCAACCCCTCCTCCCCACCAGCCAGTGGTGGGACTGGCCCAAGCACAGACCAACAATAGCAATAACAAGACTGACCTTTTCCCCATCGAGCTGCACAGGCTGGTGGGCACATGGGCACAGAGCCCCACCCATGTTCTCCCCCTCAGTCAAACACCCCAGCGAAGCTTTAGAACCAGGACCAGGAGCACCAGTGCGGTGAGTAAAGAAAACAGGTGCTAGAAGCTAAAAGCCTGAAGTAATAAAGCAGTTAAAGCAGGGGTTAGCCTAAGGCCAAAGGGTATTCTGACCTACTCAAATATACCGGGTTCAGCTCAACTGGTAATAGCCAGGTTCAGTTTGTGGGTTTGGTGGGTTTGGAGGAGGGAAACCAACAAACTCCGCTGGATACCAGCTCTCCAGGACTAGGACTGGGCATACCAGAGTTAAATATGGAGTTCATATAGGTATATGCGTACAGATACAGTGGATCCATAATTGGGAGGGCCAAAAATATCAAAAGTACAACCTCCATGATGTTTCCCGTATTATATTATTGCAAAAGCAATACTGGGGCATATGAACATCATGCTAGATTACAGACCTCCAAAGCTCGTTAAAAATTCTTAAACTACTGCTCTGCAGTGTCCAGAAGGCCTAGAGTGAGGTTCTCCCTCACAAATTTGGTCACACCCACAGTGAACCAGAATGTGATTGGTTGATTCTCCCTCCAAAGTATGTTACTCTAAAGAACAGCTCCTGGAGGCCAAAGGACGAGGCCATTTTTCAATAATAACTTGACAGGGAAACAAGAGGTCTGCTACGATTCTTATTGTGCAACAAAACTGGTTGAACTTTCTAGGCCTCACACAAACTGAAACTGCTGAAACCAAACTTTTCATTTCTCTGCAGATGCCTCCAGGCTCGGCGGCAGTGACAGCGGCTTCCAGGCTTCCTCTGTCTTGGCCCAGAATCGATTCCCTAACCCCCTCACTGACAGCTGACCACTTGTTGGGCTTTCAGGATGGATGTCTGGGGCGAGGCAGCCCATTTGGAGAGGTCCTGCTGTCCCCTCTTTACGTCACCCATTGGCCTGCACTGACTGCACCTCTCAGGCAGGGGGTGCTTACTTTCTCCACCATGTCTCCTCCCTGGACGGCACCACCATCACCTCCAGAGCCCCCCAACTCCCAAAACAGGACTTTGTAGCATCTAAACTGATGGTTCTCATACATTGGCTGACGGCTGAACTTCTATACAATATCTCCACATTCTTGTTCATCCTTCTAGCACGATGGCTGTCTGTCTGGGGAACTGAATACTTTGTTTCTTCTAGCACACCTCAGAACAAAGTAAACCTTACAGGTCAGCATGACTGGGCTCCAGGGGCTAGGGTTGGGGACCAATGGGCTAGCTGACCTTCTACTATACTTGTATATATTGTTGGCATGTATTGTATGGCTACTGTATCTATACCCAGACCAGCTATCCTAAGAGCGTATGTCGGATCATTTATGTACATTTAGGATATATATATATATTTTTTTTTTTAAAGCGCGCCCATGAGTTCACTCATAATCCATGTACAGTGTATTTTTTCCTAGTTTCGGCTATGTACATAGGCACCTTAAAATTAGGAATTGTAAACATATAGAAATGCTTACTCTACATGTATAAATACACCCTTAAAGGTGGCATGCCTGTAGATAGCCACTGTATATAAGTGTAAATAATGTGTATTGACATGTAGCTCAACCCTCCAAATATCTATGTAAATAATGTTAGTTTAGGATTTGAATAAGCCCATTCTGAGATGAAGAGGGATCTGTTGCAGTCGCAATCACACCATCACTGTGAGGCCTCGAGACTGTGCTGCAGTCGCCAGTGCTTCATACCTCACATTCTGGACTAACACACCTTCACTGGAGCTGTCAGAACCTTTGGACCAGCCCCGAGGAGAAGCTGAGGAATGATAGGACTTAAATTCAGATGGAGGCTTGCAAGTGTGCCTTGATCAGCAGTTTGGGATGGGTGAAGAGGAATAGCGTTCCACCAAGAAAACTGTTTTTTTTCTCACTGACGTTTTACACAGGAGCTGTTGCAGTTTAACTGTGAGGTGTAAAACACAATGAATGTAAGAACTTGGACAAAACTGGTATTATTATTATTATAGTTATATTTGGAGAGGTAGTCATGAGCCATAGCATAGACGATCAGAGAAATGAGAATTTGGAATTGACAGGTTGCTCAAAAGTTTGGAATCATAGTTTTCAGGCTTGATTTGGCCCGAGTAACTGCAAATAAATTAACTGTATTGAACATACCTGAATTAAGTAAATGAGGGTCTGTAATCAGTTCTCAGACCCATATTATTCTTATTGTTTGCCCAAACAATACAAACAAACAATTTGGTTTGGCTTAAAAGGAAAGAATTCTAAACTTTCTTATTTTTATTCAGCAGTCCTTCTGGAGACCGTGATTTTACTTCAGATCCCACTAATCAGAGAAGCTCATGAGTTGGAAGCAGGAAGGTGTATTTCTTGGAACGGGACTGGTGATCCCTGATGTCGACAGAAAAGGATAACTCACATTAATGAGGCCAATGTTTTCCCTAATTCGGCTCGAGGTGTCGGACGTCATGCTGAGCATTGTTTGGTGTCCCTATGTCACATACAGCCAAAGTTGCTGTAATTTAAAGATACTGGAATTCACAGGCAAACGCCCCCACAAAACAAAAATCCAAATTTCTTTTATTTTATGTCTTAGAAACAAATTTTAGAAAACATTAGATCTTTGAACCCAGGAGAACTTTCACAAGTGGATGGGGGAAACACACAGAGGGAGGGGGCCGTGCTGCTGCTACTTAACATCTTTGGAGGCTTCTCTTCATTAGGAGGAATCTGTGAAAAATTTAGAAAAAATGTGTCCAGCATGATGGACAGAGCAGTAAAAGACTAAAATGACTGGAAAAGGTTAGAGTTGTAATAATTATCTGATTTATAGCATTTCAATGTACATTTGGATAAAATAGCAGCAAATATGAATGATTCCAAATTTTTGAATGGTAACACAAATTCAGCCATTATAAACCTTTCAAGTGAGCTAATGTGTTCATTCAGGTTTTTGGAGTGTCTACCGCTGTCATTAGAGGTGGGTGGGGGAACAATACTGTGTAATATTATGATATCTTTTGGCATGATATTATTCGGTTGATACAGTGGTGCCAAGTATTGATATTTATCTATTTTATTTATTTATTTTTATTTAATAGACTTGGTGTAAAAGTCTACACTGATAATGTTGCTTCTAAAAACCTAAAGGTGGTGCAAAACCTAGTTCTCCTCTTAGAAACGTGGCCGAAACACTGCAGAGAGATGCTTTCAAGATGAAGAATCACAATAATATCATATCAGGACTCAAATAACGTGATAATATAGTTTCCATAGCAACTCCCAGCACCTAGTGGATTCTGCGTTCAGGAGAATCAGAGTGAACCTCTTTTACCTTATCATGCTGCGTCACATTATTGAAGCTTTGTACATAACAGGCAGTGTGTGCGTGTGTGTGTGTGTGAGTGTGTGTGTTTTCTATATGCAAAAAGTCTTTACAGACATCTTTCTTCCCCTTTTTAGGTCAGGGTGGTGTAGGACAATGCCTTATTTGATTGGGCAGTTATTCAGTCATGTGACCCGTGTATAGGTGTAGAATTGTACAGTGTACAGCTATAGGGCTTTTTCCACCGAGGTAGAGGGGTGTCCACTTTTTCCCGCCCTTGTGTCTTAGCTATGCAGATGTAACCAGAACAACCCATTTACTGCCCTCACATTCTTTGCTCTTATATGCTTGCACTAAAATCTCGCGCCGCTTCTTCTGCCTGCTGCTCGCTCTCGCTGTATTTGCAGACCAGGTCCGGACTCTGTATTTACATGAGCACAAATGATTAAACCTCTCTGACTTACTTGCAAGATGTTTTTATTTTAGGTAGGTGGGTGGGTGGGTGTAAGTGTCACTGCTATGTAAAATTGATTCTCAGATACTAATCAATACTAAAATTTAGCATCGAGTTCGATATCAATTAGCGGCTGGAAGCAACGGAGCGCAACAAAATTTTACATGGACCCTCAGCTGGTGTTGCTTTCTTATAAAAATTATGACTAAATATTGTTGTAAACGAACATTTATCACGAGACAAAAACAAGATAAAAAGAATAAATTTAATTAGTAAACCGCTTTTCAGAATACAGAAAGATGCTGTACAATTTTGAATAGACAACGAAAATGCAGCATTTTGTTTGTCTACTCCAACCTACTTAAACCTATTAAAGGGACCCTCAGCTCTAATCCGCAGAGAACCGGTGCAACGACCCTGAGCACACTTTAATTTTTTTTATTAAAAAGTTCCTGTGTTTGGTCTCCCCTTGTAGTTAGAAAATAGTATTGAGTATTGAGTACCATCCTTAGTATCGGTATCGAGTTTGAAATTTCAGTATCGTGACAAGCCCAGTAGAGGGATACATGCAGGGTATCTTGAGGTAAAATCTCCAGTGTAAATGGGTGTAGATCAGGGTTGGCTCTATTTTAGTATCAGACATGTTGTGAGTGCAGGGGTATAATGGAAAATGTGGTTTTAAACCAAACCAAACTAAAGTATAAGCCACAATGCGTTGTTTATAAGCAAAGTCGAGAGTGTTTGCTGAGCATGAATTATTTGGGTAAGGGATTCATCCTCCTCCAAATACTGAAGGGGGCTTCACCCATACCCATGTAACCCCAGTGTTGATATATGAAGCGTGAGCTCATAGCTGATGCAGTGTTACCGTAAGAGGGGTTGATGGGTGTTGGCTATGCTCTCTCTGTTCTGACCAATAGCAGGGTCTGCAGGGTTTGTTTAAAGACCTGTGTGTGTTTGTCCGACTTTAGTTCTGCGTGGGATTGAGCCGCCATGGATCGAACCACAGTCGCTCTTTTAGGATTCTTACTCATCTGTGCTGCCTCAGGCCAAACCGAGGAGGTACGCTCAGAGGTCATTGAGGTTTTTTTGTGTTAAATGCATGTTGGGGTATATTTACACTCATTCTACACCTGTCAAAATATCTAATTTTTGGTGCACTGAGTAGATTAAATGAAAGGAAACAAATGTTTTACTGCACCTAAATATATAAGGTGTCGAGGTAAAGGAGTTCACTCCGCTTTCAGCAATACCAGTATACTGATCACCTGATCATGAGCTTTGTTCTCCTTTAATGATGCATTCGTAGGTTATAGTGTACCTTAACAAACAAAAAAACTAGTCCAAAAATAAAGGGACTGGACTGAAAATGACTGTCTTTGAAAGTACTTCAGGAAGCCTGGAGAACGCTTCCTCAAGACCCCATTAAAATACAAGCAAGTCTGGATCTTTGCAAGCAAAAAATGAGGGGTAGCTTAAGACTTCTGCACAGTAGTGTAGCTTTAACGTGCTGTATAGTTCATTGGTATGCCAACCTTTTGTTCTATTTGTGTTAAGTTACAAGGCAGGTCTCGTTACCGTACAACCCATAATATCTGCATCAACACAAACTATATTACTGTATATGACAGCTGAGGAGTAAAGGATTACATTGGAAGACTATAAACATTCATAAAAGTATCACTTTCAAAACACTTTACAAAAACAGACAGACAGAGATACAGTCTGAGTAACGCATACTGAATTAAGCTTTAAACTTTAATACAATTATAAATCATGAGAAAGAGACAGTACAGCGTTTATATTTATCAAACCCCACAGACAAGCATTTGTTTCTCCTGGGGTTCAAACAATCTGCATGCTGGGTTCAGACAAACCACCCACACTGTGTTCAGACAAACCACCCACAGTGTTAGGCTACACTGTAATCCTAGAACTGGCAGTTAAAATAATGGCAGTCTGTTGAGTTTAGTTTTGATTTGATTATGGTTACATTTATTAATTACTATTTTGGATGGAAGTGCGTGATTTCCTGTTGTTTTATATATGTAAACCTTTTTTATACTGGGAGAATTGGGGGGACATTCTGATTATTGTTTGTGTGTGGGGGGGGCACTATTCGTAGTGATATGTAATTCAGGACTAGGCTTAATTCTTGTCTGGGAAACTGGCTCTAAGGGTTCTCTAAGAGTAAAGCTCTAATAGCACAGCTAACTGCTAAATTACTCTGAGTAAAGCTCTGATAGCACAGCTAACTGCTAAATTACTCTGAGTAAAGCTCTGATAGCACAGCTAACTGCTAAATTACTCTGAGTAAAG
>JBBPDH010195741.1:0-15809 GCA_037974565.1 Clupeocharax schoutedeni | reverse complement strand
AGAGAGAGAGACAGATAGAGAATAAGAGATAGATAGAGAGAGACAGAGAGAGAGAAAATGAGACAGAGACAGAGAGAGAAAATGAGAGACAGAGAGAGAGAGAATGAGAGACAGAGCGAGACAGAGAGAAAGAAAGAGAGAAAGAATGAGAGACAGAGAGACAGAGACACAGAGAGTATGAGAGATAGAGAGAGAGACAGAGAGAAAGAGAGAGAGAGACAGAGAGAGAGAGAAAATGAGACACACAGAGAGAGAGAGAGAGAGAGAATGAGAGACAGGGAGAGAGACAGAGAGAATGGGAGAGAGAGAGAAATAGATAGAGACAGAGAGAGAGACAGACAGAGAGAGAATGGAAGACAGAGAGAGTATGAGATAGAGAGAGAGAGAATGAGAGACAGAGAGAGAGAGACAGAGAGAGAGAGAATGAGAGACAGAGCGAGACAGAGAGAAAGAAAGAGAGAAAGAATGAGAGACAGAGAGACAGAGACACAGAGAGAATGAGAGATAGAGAGAGAGACAGAGAGAAAGAGAGAGAGAGACAGATAGAGAATAAGAGATAGATAGAGAGAGACAGAGAGAGAGAAAATGAGACAGAGACAGAGAGAAAATGAGAGAGAGAGAGAATGAGAGAAAATGAGAGTAAGGGATAAAGAGAGAAAAGGAGACAAGAGAGAAATAGAGAGGGAGATGGTTACAGAGAGAGAACGAGATAGACAGAGACCCTAATTTCTACCGCTGGAGGGCCAGACCTTACCAGTACAGTCAGGGAAAATATCACTACACTTTATTTTGTTTTATTGACAACAATCACAAAGACAGAGTTCAGAACTGTAAACAAATGAACCAGCACACAAGACAAACTAAGAGAGAAGAGGAATTGCTGAGACATAAAAATTACAACAGAGGCAATAATAATAAACAACAACAACATTATTATTATTATTATTATTATTATTATTATTGTTATTATTAATAAATCATTTAATAAAAATAAATAAATATATACCCAACTATTTTTAACAAAGTGTGTAAAATGTTGCCATGTCATCACCTACTTTCAAGAAAGTGTCCTGGATTTTGCTGATTCTGTCCATATTGTTATTCTTCAAATAAAGGGAAGTAAACTGTACAAAGCATTGTTCCAGGGTGAGAGGGTTGGGGGGCTTATCAGAAGTCATATTGCTTCGTTTTAACTGTGGGAGAACACTACAGAGGGCCTGGGTGGACTGTAAATGATATGTAGCACATTCTGGCCCTCACAAAAAGTTGCTCTCATTATCCTCTTTTTCACAGATGGCCAGCTGTGCAGATAAGCTGTTTACCCACTGGCGAGCCACAAATCTGCAGTTTGTGGGAACCAGGTCCATTATTAAGAAAATAATTAATTGAAGAAAAAAATGCTTCTTATTGTTACTAGTCTGACATTCAGCAAAAAAATAATAAGTACGTAAATGTTAATGACCAAAACTGGTATACTCTATATGGACAAAAGTATAATGATATTGAGATTTTGGAGTTTCTGTGAGAACTGGTGCCCATTCATTCTGTAGAGCATTTATGAGGCCAGGCACCGATGTTGGACGAGAAAGCCTGGCTCACAATCTCTGCTCCAGTTCATCCCAAAGGTGTTGGATGGGGTTGAGGTCAGGGCTCTGTATGGTCCAGTTAAGTTCTTCCACGCCAACTGAACATCCATCCATGTCTTTATGGAGCTTGCTTTGTGCACTGTGGCAAGGTCATGCTGAGATAGAAAAGGTTCTTCCCCAAACTGTGTCCAGAAAGTTGGAAGCATGGCGTTGTCCAAAATGTCTTGGTCTGCTAAAGCATTAAGATTGCCCTTAACTGGAAGTAAGGGGCCTAGAATAAACCCTGAAAAATGGGTGTGTCCCAATACCTTTGTCCGTGTAGTGTATGTAATACCTAAAGTATTATGAGTTGAAAATACTAAAGAAAGTTCAGCTCTGACTAAAAACAGCATAAATACATTTGATTAAATACCACTTCTAAAACATCACACTGCCTATGCTGGTAATACAGAGCTATTGTGTTACTCTGAGAATTGCATAAGGAAGTACACTAGAGGGCACTGCTATCTTGATGCTGAGGTGAGAAAGAATGGTGAAGACATGTCCCCAGGTTGCAGAATGATTTAGTGTGGCAGTTTTCCCGGAGAGTGCTGTCTTCCTCATTGGTCGTCTGCTCAGCTGAACCGCAGGCAGCAGCCCTCTGTTCTGGGCTCTGCACCCGAGACCTGGCTGAAGATGAAATTAATTCTGTTCCTTCTGCTCCACATGCTCCAGCATGAGCCCCTACACAGCTCAATCAGGCAGATCCAGCAGTGTGGGGTTCACTGTTCTGAGGTATGTGGATATCACCATCTGCCTGGGAAAAATACTAGAGTAGGTATTTGAAAATGAAATAATCCAAGAATAAAATAGACCAGAAAATGTCTTTTCTATAAACTATGAACTCAATTAGTTAAATTTTAAATGTTTTTGGTTAAAACGCAGTTTTAAATATTATTATTATTATCCGTGTTGTGCTCTCTGTTACAAAATGCATGGTTAATTTTGGGGCAGTTGTACTGTGTTGGCAGTTCTTGAATCTAATACAATCAAGTCAATGTTATCTATGTTATTTAATAGTTACATGTCACAGTACTCTCCAGATGGTTCGCTGTATTTGGCAGCCACTGTGTCAGGCAGTTTTTGGGTCAGTGTCAATTCTGTTTTACAGAGAAAAGTGCAGAGAAGTACTCAGGGCAGAGTGTTACGCAATGAACTGTAATTTCAGTCATCAGAGAGGAACATACATTGTTTTTTACAAATTCATAGAATTATTTATGTGAGTGCCAAAAGAAACCTTAATAACCATTACATTTTTTTCACAACCAGGAACTGCAGTCACCACTTGAAAAAGTCAAATGTGGAAAACCCATTCCTTTATGCTAGTATAGATTTCCTTTAGAGTAATGGTTTGGCACACTGAAATAGTGCACATCACCATGACTGTAACTTTTAATACTAACTGACTCTCCCTTTGATTTTTCTAACAGGGGCTTCATTGTAAATCCAGACCTTCCTGTGAGTAAATGAGTAAAACACTATCAACTACCACACAGACACACTGACTCATAACCAAAACAGTAAGTATAATAACACAATTTGAAAATGTTCTGTTTCTGCCCCAGGGTCACTGTCTTCGTGCAAGAAACTGCAAGCCAAGAACAATTCCACTAACATCCATAACGTCACCCTGTCCACTGTGCTGAGATGTGAAGAAAGAAAATGTTTCCTCAGCCTCAACATCGCTGTCATGATGACACTTTATGGTAGGTTAGAAACACTAAATAGCTACTTGCTATTTGTACTAATTTAAATATGCATCACTTTTTACATTTTAAATAACATATACTATGTTTAGTAATGTATAAATGTGTGTAAAGGAAAGAGCAAAAATAGAAAAGAAATTGTAGTACTTTAAGTGACTTAATGGAAAATGATAGTGGAGCCACATACAAATAGTTTCTCAGTACAGTGGAGGAAAATTGAATTGCTGCCAGTAGTATTGTGTGTGTGTGTGTGTGTGTGTGTGTGTGTGTGTGTGTGTGTGTGTGTGTGTGTGTGAAATTCATTGTTGTTTGACATGGCAGACAAAGTTATTCACCGGTTTAGTTTGAGTGACACTACTGAGGTGAAGTATGAGGATATATAAGACAAGTTATTTCCAGTTTTCCTTTTGCCCTGGCAAGAACCAGTGTAACATTTTCAGAAGTGTGTGCATTCATTTATGCTGGTAGAAATATATGGATGGAAAGATCATTCATTTCACCAGTGATTGAGCATAAGTTAATAGTTTAGTTTTCTTTCTGGCTTTTGAATGCGGTTGATGAGGGAATTTCCTACAAGCATCTGACTAAGAGGTAGCTTTTGTTCAAAGAGGAAATAAATTCAGCATTATCTCATTTTCAAACCAGTGTTCTGCATCAGCATATAAAACGTGTCAGGCTCCATTTTCCATCCCGGAAAATCATTCTGTCTCACGACAGGTGTTTTCACAATCTCTTCGCGTCCACCTTGTTTAGTCATTGGATGACTACAGTTAACGTCATGAATTGCCATAAGGATGATGAACGTTGACTTCTTTTTGTGATTTCAAGAAAGCATTCTTATGTGTCAACTTGATATGTTGAAGTGACTGAATGGAGGGTGTGTCATTTAAAAACACAGTTGGGGAGAGTTATGATATCCTTGCACCTTATCTTTGCATCTTTTCCTCGTTTCCTCAAACAGAAGAGCTACGATGCAAGGTAAAGAGGCAGGAAAAGGAAACAACGATTAACAATTAAACCTTTGGTTGCAAAAAATGAGTTATTTGAAGGGTTTTTATGACTAATCAGTTATTTTTGTATTTTGTATTTACTCTTTCAGACCCTTTAACATGTTTGTGTTTTTAAATGTTTAGATGATATCCGTGGTGTTTTCATGTGTGTGCATTCTGCTGGGATGCTGGGACATTGCCAGATTGTAACCTTTCCTCACAATGCTACAAGACATGTCACTGCGAAAAAGGTACAGATTCGGTTCATTTGTTTGAACTTGAAATGCACTGACATTGCATCATATATATGGAGTAAATATTCTAATATATTGAAAAGAGGTTTTAGATATCAGTATTTCATGAACTTTGTGCTGTGCATGTTTATTTAAAATGAGCAATAATTTTGTGGAATTAGCAGGGATGGACTGACGGATGGATTATTATTGATGTTTGTTTTGAATTTTGTTTTACAACCAAATTGTCCAATTGTGACGTCGTGTGTGCTCGGGGAGTAAGGCCAGGCGCAAGTGCAAGTTCCCTTTGATGGGTTCCCTTTGACCCCTTTGATTGACGGAGATCCTACACATACAAAACAAAGAGGCACGAGGGCCTAAAACAAAAAGCAGTCTAAACAGGTGACACACAAGGACTGGGTAGCGTGAGGGTACGTTTGGGGGCTGACCAGCATCGAATAAAAAAACACTTGAAATTTAAATACATAATAGACTCCGACATAAACCATTCATTATACACTGTCACTTAACTGAAACACAGCTGACAGATCAACTCAAGACACAAACACATACACCTTCAAACTAGTATAGTATATCCCGTATAAACCTAATAGCGGCCTCTACTGCCAAAACCTTTTGGCAGATTCTATTTAATGGATAACAATAATATGATACAAGTTGCAACATGATTAAAATAATTTGCTCTTTAATTGGCCAAACTTGTGTTTTAATATAATAAAGAAAAAAATCTATTGTTAAATTGCATGTTTCAAATAAAATGCTGAGGTGACTGGCTATTTACCACAATAAGTTGTGCGGAATTGTGCTAGCACATTTTGGTAACATTTTGTGTTATTTTCCTTAATTAAATTACAATGTATATCAGCCAGTTGGCTTTAATAGGCAATATGATCCTAGGAGAGAATATGGGAAATAATTTTATACATGGAACTGCAGTCAAACAGACTGTTACTTTATGTAATATTGAAAACAGCAATTCCAAACCTTTAAACAGCAATTAGTAGTATAACTGCTTGGATGGTAGTATAACTGGATGGTAGTATAACTGCTTTTGGGAGCCTGTCAGTAATATTGTGTTTTAAGTTTTATTAGGGATTTACAAGTTTTAACACTAGGCTGTGTTGCTCCTCAGGTTGACGTTCAGTATGACTGTTTTTCAGTCAGACCCAGAGAAGATGTATTTGTGACTTTCAAAACAGCTCCAAACTTCTGCCACAATGTGTGGACGCAACAGTACATCGTTCCAGGTATATTGATTGGGAGTATTTTTTGTATTTGTGACGTGAAACTATTTTTAGTGCAGACATATACAACAGAAATGTTCCATTAAAATGTGTTGTCTCTCCTGATTTATGTCAGGATGTGCTCATGAAGACCTCAGGAGAAAAGTTACGGAGTGCATCAGTGAGTTTCTCTCAGGCAGCCTTTGGCATGGTGTTTAATTACAGAAGCACAATAATGAGAGCTATTCATTGTTTGCCTTCAGAAGTACACAGTATGATATATCTATATAAGTAAAAAGGACTAAAACTATATAAACCCTAGAAGTGCGTGTAATATAAAGTCTTTATCGTTGCAGGTGGAGAGCTAATGTACACTGTGGACAGTGCAAGGAGAGAAATTACAGTCACGGTGATGGAGGCCCCTGAGGATGCAGACTACAACCTTAGGCTCTGCCTCAAAAACCGTACTTGCATAGGAATAGGACAACACAGACTAGTGAGTCTTAATGTCATTACTTTATAAAAGTGTACATTTCTTTATTTCTAAATGTCTTCATAGAGCAATGTAACACAAATAGCCCGACATGTATTAATATTATCAAAAATACAACAAATTGGAGATGGATTTGTTAACCACTGAAACTTAGTGAAAATAGAAAATAACCTCTTGTCACACCATCAGCATCACTTCTGAGAAATCCAAAAGATGGAAATCAAAGTTTATTTACATATTAAATAAAAAGTTGTGGGTATTGCTCATTTTTCATATTCAAAATCCAAGAGAAGATTATCTGCAAAGGGTTGGATTAGAAAAAGCAGAGTGCCCCAGAAAACTATTTTACATGAAGCAATGAAGTATTTACTGAAAATAGAACATTTGTCACACCATAGATAAAGCTCATCACACCTTAGGCAGCTTTTGTAAAATCTCTGAGCATTTCATATCACTAGCATATTGACTTTTTGAGCTGTGTGTGTTTTTGTTTGTCTGTTTCTTACAGATCAAAAAGCAGGACGTGCACAGAAACGAGTCCTTTCAGTACTCTAAAGCACTTCCTTGTTTGTGCATTGAGGTACTTTTGCTTTCTTATATAAACACATTAAACCCGAGTTGTGTCTGAACCATTGTTTTATTACAGGGCTGGCCTGCAACTGAAAATACACGCAGAATTCAAGTTTGCCCATTTCAAAATAGTGAGTGTAAAAAGAGTTATTTTAACCTTTCACTTGTGTGGAAAGCATTATATTTTTATTTTGTTATTCAGATATTTTAAACTATTCAAATTTTGCTTGTTTACGTGCATCCATTCATAGGATATTTTGATGCTGAAAGCCTTCCTGTTTCTTTCAGACATGGAGGAGTTGTGGTCAGGGGTGACCTTTGACCACGACACACAGACACTGTCATGGAAACCCATGTGCCCTGTCAAGGCGGTCGTCTCGCTTTGTCATGCAGTCGGACCAAAGCTGTGTCTCAACATTAGAAATGTGTCCCTGTCTTCTGAAAAGGACAGAGTAGGCTCACTTCACTGTTATTTTTTTAAATTACTGTTTATTTATTGTGTTATTCCCATGAATAAACATTAAATAAGCCAGAATCAGCCTGAGATTTTCTCCAGTTGTTCCTGCCCAAGTCTTATAGTGTAAACAAATGAATGCTCTTTGAAGATCTGGTTGATTCCTATGATATACTTGTGTAAATATTTAATCTGTTTTGACCTCAGGTGATGTTTTCTACTCTGGATCCGCATCCACGGCTTTGCATGAAGGTAATTTTTGCCAATCAGATCTGCTTTGCATGACCTTCTGTTTAATGCCCAGCATAATTTGATGAACTTGAGCTCTAATATATTATCTTGTTGGATGATACAAATGTGTGCTGTTTCAGTTCACCACTAAAGCAGGGTTTTGGATAGAGTGTCCATTCAGTTCTGAACGTTTCCCAGGTATTCCATTCATTGCTGCACTAAATCATAGCATGAGTGTTGAACTATTGACCCTTTTGACTGAACAATTTGTAGAATTCTTATAATGTCTGCCCACATTTGTCTAGCGTGGAACCTGGAAGTGGCCTCCAAAGCTGGCGAGCACTGGGTAGATATAACATCATGGTTTCCAGCCAGGTTTTCAGTGGGTCTGTGCAAGATGTCCAGCACTGCTGTTTGTGAACCAACTGAAGAAAGCCCATTTGTAGTAATCTCAGTGGTACGTGACCATTAACAGGCTTATACACACATTTACGTACCTTTAAAAGCCTGAAATAACAACTGACACATACGATGTTGTATTTGGATAGAATCCCATGGGAGAGTCCTTTACAAAAACATTGCCCTTATTGTACTCAGAAAAGACATCATTCATGCTAGGATGTAAGTGAAGACAAGTAAAAACAAAAAGTCTCTGCGACTTAAAGGTTCCTCAGTAACGAGAGGGTATGAAGATTACAAATATTCCTTTGATAAAGAGGGTGTGCTGACATACCATCACTTCATTTTCAAGGACAGAACGAAGCCTGCAGCTGTCAACTTGTCCACGAGTTTATGTGACACAAGTATTTGCATTCAGGTATGGCAATAAGAATATAAAAAAACATAAAGTGGATTTTTAGTTCTTAGCGTAATCTTCAATGCACTTATATTTGACACAGTAACCCTCTCTTGAGCTGTGGTATGAATAATGGTCCATGGTGGTAGGCTGATATACAGCATGCTCTTTTTTGCAAGGTGAGGAGGATTGATGTACATTTTGCAGTCCCGGAACGTCAATGCAACCTCCAGTGCTGTGAGTAGGCCACTCTGAAAATGTGCACATGCATATACATGACTCCAGGAAGCCATAGTCTGTGACTAGTTCATTGATCAATTAAATTAAATATTAAATAGCAACAAATAGTAAATAGTAAGAGGGATTATTTTCACTAAGTATTATTATTGCATATGCTTTAAAGGTGCTATTGTGGCATTTTGATGTTGATCGTTGAGTTTTGGGGACTGAAAATCGAGACATGCCATATAAGGTTTTGTAAGAGACAGTTTAGATTTTTCTATTATTTATAGCTGAACTGTTTTGTATCATCCTTTCTGCACATGGACAATTTTTCTGAAAAAGTACATTTGATTTCTGAGCTGAACCGTTCTATGCAGGATATGATCAGAACTCTCCAGAATTAAGACACTTTATCACACTAAATAATCTAAACTGAATTACGTATTGAATCAGAGAAACCTGTTATGTTACACACTTAACAGTACAGCAGGGTTAGAATACAGTGCAATTTTTCTCTCCACAGTTGACCAACCGTTTGCTCAGTGGAGATACAGTGAGGCTCTTCAGAAGTACACACCTCCTCTTGTTGCTTGTGTGATGGCGTTTGTGATGGCTGCTTTAGTCATCTATGTGATGCTGAGAGGTAAAATACCTGAACCGTCGCGAAAATTAATAGCAGATAAAATTTCAGCATGTTAAGTGATCTGTGCCAATATTAGTCTTATATACTGGTGAATCAATAACATTACATCATGCAATGTACTCTATATACAGGAGGAAACTCCAATTCTAATATGTAACACCCATGATTCAACTCAGCTGCAATGACCTTTTATGAGTGGAATTAAGGGGATTTGAGATGGGAAAACCCTAATCTCGATGACCTATGACACTTCTGCTCTAAAAAAACCCCCCCCAAAACCTGTGGAGGTCCAGAGCATCAGGAATAAGAGCTTTGACTTGTAATGACAGGAGTTTATTAGTAAACAGCCAGAATTATAGTGTTTCGTGTAAGGAATGTTACAATGGCCAAGTAATTGTGCAGTTACATTTGGTGCATAGGACCCTCATGCCTTAATCAAAATGAACTGCAACTTTATTAAATGTTACAGACTTTGTCTCTGGTTTGTGACCAGTGTTAAGAAGATTGTTTGTGTTCTTTAGTCTGTGATTTGGGGCCAAGAAAACAGAACCTGGACAAAACCCCTTCATGCAAGACAGTAGCAGGTAGGAAAGTATCCTGTAATTTTGGATCATTCATATCTTCAGAGAAAGTGAATAGAGTAGAGGGTACAATCCTGCCTGTAAATATTAGCTTTCTGAATTCCTCTCCCTTTCTTTATCAGAAACAGAGACCCTGATCCAAACAGCGAGTGAGGACATGGATATAGGACTGCGGATTGCCTAAGGCCATTGATGATGATTTGTTCACAACAGAAAACTGCAAGCAGAGCCAGCAATAACATTTTTGGCATCTTAAACATCTTGACCTGGATTGAGCTTATGTTTTTAAAAAAAAATTAATGTGATTGGAGAGTTGCTCATGCAGAAGCTGCTCATCCTTTATTTTTCTTTCTTCTTCTCTCTCTAGCATACATATATTTGTACAGACGTCTGTTTTGTGGGTGTATTATATGAACAAAAGTAATATGGCACCTGACCATTACACCTGACCATGATACATATATATCGAATGGAGTTGGTCCAACTTTGCAGATGCTCCGGACTAGATAAACAAACTAGATAAAACGCGAATGCCCTGCAGTGGCAAATAGCTTTGGTTTTATATTTGATTTTGTCACAGTAATGTTTAAGCTGAGATTCACAGAAACATTTGAACTTCAGCTGTGTATCTCTATTAAAGGAAACACAGTTGTTAAAAAGCTTCTTGTTGGTTTAAAGTGTTTGCAAACCAAATGCTATTGCACTTTAGTTCATAGAAGCACTTTAAAATAAAAGTGCACAATACACTACTTTTGAATTAGTTAATTTTGTGTATAACAAATCAAATATGAAACCAAAGCTATTTTCCACTGCAAGGCATGTTTTTTTTTGTTTGATTGTCATGTTGACTGTTTAATTAAAGTTCAATGTTGGACACCAGTGCTCCTCCACTGCGTGTGTGATGACATCATCAAACGAAGAGTCGACTCGACTTCGACTTTGCTGACCGACTAGTCAATTTCAAATAATCTGGAGTGGTTAATGCCCTTATATATATATATAGTTCAGCAGGAGGTTCATCAAGTTCATGAAGCCTAGCCAACCCTGTGTGTGTGTGTGTGTGTGTGTGTAGATGTCTGTCTCTGCACTTTTTGAAAGTTTCAAAATGTTATGGAACCTCTAATAATAATTTAAGCGTGAAACACATATTATTGATCTTAGGCTATATTTTGTAAGTGTAAAGTGAACCTTGCCACCTATGTTTTAGTTTAAATGTTTTAGATTATATTTTTTAGTTGTTAAGACCAGAAACGTCTGTGGTCTTATAAGGCGGAGAGTAATGTTTGCTATTATTAAACTTGTACATGAAATGGCTTTTTTGCCTGCTTGTGAAGCCAAATAATACTGTTCTCCCTGCTTCAGTGCAGATACAGCAGAGGGCAGTGTCCTACAGCTTTTACTGAACCGCCTCTAAGGAACTGTGTGTGTGCGTGTGTTGTGTGCCTTGTAATCCATACAACCAGGTCACAAATGGGCGGTCACAAAAACTGGGTCAGAAATGGGTGGTCAGCAAACAGACATTTGTAGGTTGTGTAAGCTTTATTTTTTTCTTCACTACTGAATGAACTGTTCCTGTTTTAGATGCGTTTCTCACAAATGTGTTCTTTCTTTCCACATTTCTTGTCGCCAGGTGGAACAACCTTTGAAAAGTTTAAATGAATGAATGAATGAATGAGTGAATGAGTGAGTGCTGACAGGGTGCAGGATATTGAAAGCATCTGAGGCTGAAGCTAGGTGAAATATTTGTAAGGTTTGTTCAGCATTGCACCATTTGCAACCAAATCATGCATTTGTGGACAAAGCATGGATTGGTAAGTTGTTAATGTGATGGCAAATATCATGTGTGATACTATCATGTATTTAAGAGAATCCAACTTTTAACGTTGACATAGCTTACGGTGATGGATTCCTGGAAGGTTACAGGCTTGGGGTGTGAGGCGGTGTTTGGGTAAAAAAAAAAAGCTCTGCATTTTCCTGATGAAAACATTCCTAAAGGATGGAGTAAGCCTTCACAATGATACCCAACCAGAGCCATGCAGACGACAGTGAGGCAAATGAGTGCTTGTTGTAGCCCTGTACAAAGTTCCACTCTGCCTGTAGTGGTAAAGAGAAGGTGCATCATAATGCAGCAGATGTTGACATCTGAACTTCTTATAAACATTTGTTCTCACTGTAAGTAAGGTTCGTGGAGCACAGCAGCAGGTTCATCAAGTTCATGGAGCCTAGCCAACACTGTGTGTGTGTAGGTGTGTGTGTGCGTGTGTGTGTGTGTGTGTGTGTGTGTGTGTGTGTGAGAGAGAGAGAGAGAGAGAGACAGAGAGAGAGAGAGAGAGAGAGAGAGTGAGAGAGAGAGAGAGAGAGCACACAGTGTTTTGGGGAGTGGTAAACACTGTAAAAGTAAGCCATGGGAAAGTAATTGCTCCAATGATCTCATCGTCTTTAAGGCTCTGGTTTGAGGGAGACATTTCTCTTCTGATGCTTTTCATTAGAGGTGGGTGGAATAGCCTAAACATATCATTACATAAACACAGTACAGGTATTGTTACTTCCAGTAGGTAAGATTGAGTTGGGATGTCATAACCCATATTAGCAAAATGATCAAAATGCACCCCTTTTTGTTAACCTGCCCTGTTAACCTGTTTGTGTGTGTGTGTGTGTGTGTGTGTGTGTTTTGTGTGTTGGCTAGTGGTGGGGTGGGAGCCACAGAAATAACATATCCTACTGGTCACTTAATAATAATGAACAGTGAATTATATTGTATATTAGACATGCTGTACTGTTCGTCACTCCACGTTCGTTCCACAGTCACTTCACAATTCAGCCATCAACAGGTACTTCATAAGGACTCTAAAATATAAATGCTGCCAAAGATTTTTTGAACATCTTCTGTTTATAACCAACAATTAAGCAGATTTACTTTGCTATGTAGATAAAGGGTACTGAATTAGATAATGAAAGAATGCTTCCAAACTCAAGTATCCTGTAATGACTGGGCGTTTTTCTTAAACGGCTAGTAATAAGGGTTGTGATTTTTGGGCGTCAGTTCTGATACTGAATTTTAGAATAATACTGCACCATATTAAATAAGAATCAAATAATAAACAACTGCATTAAATTAGACACTTATTTAAAGAGGAAATGAGTAAAGTAAACACTCATCCAAATATACTTGAATAGAAGTATTAACCTTTAAAAATACTCAGAGAAGTATAAGTACAAAAGAAGTTGCTTACGCTCATGTAAGTCAGGGAATGAACTAATTAAAAGTAACTAATTCTTACTTGCCTTACTTCTGCTTTCCACATGCCTGTTCTAATGTTTCTCCACTTATAAATCTCTTTGATGTACCTCTTTCATGGTGGGCTGTAAACTGATCCAAGATCTGTGATTTAATGCAGTTTAGCATGAGCAAGGAATGCACTTTCTTACCATTGTCCCTTCTGTGCCAATAGTTACAACTTCTGTGACAAATAACGTTTGACTGCATAACTGGTGGCAAAGCGAACCAAAGAAATTCCAAAGTCGGCTTTAACCTTTTGAGTGAACAGGTCAGAGGTCAGTTGACTTGGATGAAAGGTCAGATTAGTTCATGGTCAGTGAAACATTGGCATGACAGTCAACGCTTTTCACGGTTTAACTCTTAAAACATAACTGTCAAAACACAATGAACCTATTTTTATTTTTAACATGATAGCCACAATAATGTGACACAATAAGGTTATCCTTTTGGTAAAAACAATAAAGACAGGCTTAATGAAATACAATTAGTCGGAAAATTGTACTGATCCAGAAAGAAAGTCCTTACTCCTTTGGAAATGAATGGAAATGTAACAAATTTGTGATTTCTAAACACAAAGATCTCTTACATTTTAAACAGAGTCAAAAGGGAGCATAGACATGAAACATAATAACATAACAATCCTGAGATTCTAAAGAATATGTGCACAAATAAAAAAATAGAAACACTACCAGAGAACAATGAGGTTAAACAAAAACGGACCAGTGCTGTTGATAAACAAATTCTAAATAACATTATTAAAGTCATCATACAGTTCCTTGCTCATCACTCTCTATAATCATCAGATTAGCTATTAGTCTCTGCACAGTCTACTGCTCGTTCATTGTCATAACCAACAGCAATCTTATCCACCCCCACACCCCGGATCTGGCACATGGCAATAACCGTAAAATAAAATTTGCTGTGGCACATGTCAGTTCATGAGGCTTCTCTGCCGGAAGTAATCAATTCAAGGAAATGGTGTTTCCTAAATGAATTTCCTAGAAAGCAAGTCAGTTCTCCCAGCAGAGTCTGCGGTTGCTAATGGATGGTGTTCCCTGGGGGGTCAAGAGGGAAGCTTTGTATAACAAAGCATCTTACTGGAAGTCAAATGACTGTCTCCTGCTTTGGTTAAAAATGACTAATGTACTAATGCATATTTTAGCTTTTAAGACTTCTTAGAAAAGGCCATGCAAAAGACGTGTTTCAGACTTAAAAGCATTTAAATAAGCTTTAAGAGGGGAGCCCAAAACAAGAAGATTGCTTTTTGCATTCCAGTCTTATTTCTCCTCAGTTGTCACTGATTTGTGAATCTGCATGTGTTTGTTCAAACAGCTCTCCCCTTAAACAGTCCTGCATAAAGGGATGAGTAAATGATAACAGTGATGAATGAGTCAAAAGCATATGGAGTGAGATGTGTGGTGCAGACTCCACTCCACAACCTCCCACCCCAATGTTCAAACTCACTTTTCATATATTCATGACTCTTTCACTTCATTGTCTGGTTATTCAAATTCGGGAGGGGCCAGTGTCTCATTTCTAAACAAAGAGGACAATAGAGTAGACACCTGTTACCAGCTGCTGGCAAAGAAAGGAGAGGGTTGTAGCTTACTGCCTACTTCTGCTTGTAGGTTATCTTGTAGGCAGTCTCTTCTTATGGGCTTTTAGACTGTACAGAATATGTTGGTTCCACAATATAAAATGCAATATAAAGCAGAGCTCATTAGTTTTCTGTTTTGAGTGTATGATTGGTTTAAATGGCCAGCACGTCAAAGTTGAACGTGTTTATTGGGGAGGATGAGGGGACACGCCCTTGTCTAGTGACCCTGACGGGCCTTTTGGTGGAGCAGGGCAGAGGCTCCCCTGGGACTGTTCAATGAAAGGCTGGAGCAGATGGTGTGGCACCTCCACGGCCCTGCCCCCACCCCACTAAACATCTTCCTCATCTCCGTTCAACTGAACTTCACTTAGCAAGCATGAACGCAAACCACTGTCTGGCTACTGTATCTGAGTTTCAGTCTCCAGGCTCCTTGCTTTACACCAAGAATACGTCTAACAACTGTCTGTCACAATGGAAATGTATGCAAATCCTATGATGTAAGAGACAAAAAGAATACCAAAAAAGTTAAAGGACTGAAGTAAACGATTGTGCACATCTTGAAATAAAGCATTCATTACCATTTTCTAACATTTTATGATGTGCTGCATGCTGTTATATACAGAGATGTGATTTTAATTTTGTCATTGTTCTGGACAGAGGCAAAACTGAAAATTGAACGACAGAAGAAAACTCTAAAAGACCACACAAACAATGTGTCCTCATCCCAGTTAAACATAAAGAAAGTTCTTAAATGGAATGTAAACTGTAATACTTGATGGGTGTGATTACATCAGTTACATGAGTTAAAGAGAAATTGGTTCTGGTTCAAAAAGCAAAAGTGAAAGGGAGTGTCAGATCAGTGCCTGGTAAGGACTCACATCAGGTTAACAAACTGACATATCAGGGATAATAGCACAAGATCATTACTATCATAACTAGCCTTTAAAATGATATGTGTATAGTAGAGTTTATATGGGACAGCGTCTATAGGTGTTAAAGCATATTCATAAATACAATAACAAAAGAAAACACCAATGAGGGGCAGTTGGATGGCCTAGTGGTTAAGGGATCCGCCCTGCGACCAGAAAGTCCAGGTTCGATCCCCAAGGCCGCTAGGCACCGCTGAGGTACCCTGAGCAAGGTAC
>JBBPDH010195720.1:2577-15814 GCA_037974565.1 Clupeocharax schoutedeni | reverse complement strand
CAGCACAGCACAGCACAGCACAGCACAGCACACCACAGCACAGCACAGCACAGCACAGCACACCACAGCACAGCACACCACAGCACAGCACAGCACAGCACACCACACCACACCACACCACACCACACCACACCACAGCACACCACAGCACAGCACACCACACCACAGCACACCACAGCACAGCACACCACACCACACCACAGCACAACACAGCACAGCACAGCGATATTGTTCTCTCTATTCCCAAAAAGTAGTTTATTCAAGTCTATACTTATTTTATACTAAAACTGAGGAAGTATACTTGAAATTCACTTTTTATATACTTAAGAATAGTATAGTAAAGTACACTTGATTTATGCTGATATGTATAAAGAACGTATGTTCCAAAGATTTTCCAATTTAGTCCAAGGAAGTATTAATTTAGTATACTTTCCAGTACACTACAAGTACATGGTCTGCATACTTGCTATACTTATACTGATCCTCAAGTAAACTGCTAAAAGTATACTACTGTTTGCTAAGGGTTTAATCCATTCACCCAAATGAAGCGGTTTGTAGCTGGCAAAGCAGTGCCCGGGCAACAGTGAGGGGGGCGGGACCTTGCTCAAGGGTACCTCAGTGGTGCCACTAGCAGTTCTGAGATTCGAAAAAACCAAGACCTTCCAGTCACAGGGGGAAACTCCCTAACCACCAAGCCACCAGCCACTGTAGGCTGAATGGGTGGAGCTACTACTAAAGGCTAAAAATATCCTTTCATTGCTGTATGTTCTAGCCTGTAGGTAAACTCTGACTGTCTCAGCCAGTAAAACCCACCGCTGTTCTGCTTTATTGACTCACAATTCTGGTCAGAAGATCTCTGTAGTATGAAGTCCAAACACACCCTCCAGAACGAACTACACACTGAACACAAAGACCATAAAACACTGCAGGATAAAGAGACAGCTTTCAGCCGTCCGGCATAGGCACCTTCTTAGCAACTTTAATACCTCATTGTCTACTTTTAGACCCTCAGTCAGCACTCTGTAAACTCTGCTAGTTAGGACTCTGTTAACCCAGACTAGCTTCATGTTAGCCCAGTGTAGGAGTCTGGCCCAGTCCTAGACCCTGTTCACTCCAGGACCATGTTAGCCCAGTCCAGGACAAGATACAGCCCAGTCCATGATGTTCTTAGACTCCTTCAGTGGTTTGTGTGCGTCCTGAATCTTCTCTTAGCCAATTTTCCCCACCTGGAAGCAGAGTCTGTACCGAGGGAATCCCCTCCCCCAACATATGATGACACACCAGCTGCCTGTAACACAGTGTATAACTTGGTGGGGCTCCCCGACTCAGTGGGTCGTGTTTAAAAGCCTCCCCCCGTGCTGTCAGTTCCAGGTTAAGGGCCAGTGGCCAGGGCACTGGTCAGCAGCAGCACAAGATCTGGAGAGTGAGAACTAACTGAAGCTTTATATGAACAAGCTGAATCTGTTCTGACCCAGCAGAGCAGAAGTGACCCCAGCATGGCTCTGGACAGGACCCTGTGGCTGCTGTGGCTGCCCTGCGTGCTGAGTGGACTGGGCTACGACTACAGGGATATTTCAGACTCCTATTACAACGAGGTGTCAGACACAGATCAGCAAGAAGGTTAGTTCTAAACTCTTATTCCTTATTCTGACAAAAATATCTCCCTGGTAAGACAGAGTGGAGGAACTCTCTTCATTTTTTCTTTTCCATCATCAGCAAAGCTATCATTCCATTCCACTTATACTGCAATGCCTTCATTTCTTCAGTTCTGTTACTGTCCTGATTCCTTTTCTCACAGTTTCTCATTCCAATCTACCTTAAATGGTGGAGCCGTTACATTCAGACCCATAGCACCTGTGCTGAGAGGTTCCACTGCTGTTCTATCTGTTCCGCAGAGATGTATGAGCTGCTGTGTCTACAGCTGCTCTCTGGAAAGTCTTTTTCTTTTTATTGGAGTCATTCCTGGGTTTAAGAGTGTTTTCAAAACTCCCCCTAATTCAGTGTATGTAGTTCAGGGTGGGTTTAGTGGGTTACTGCAGAGACTCGGATTTCTTCACAGTGATTGTGAGTGGAACCAGACGTCTCACACAAATACAGCCATTTTATTCACTATCGGCCCCCAGCGAGGCTAGTCATGTCTCTGAGTGTTTATTTGGAATGTTGATGATGGTAACATAGTGGCAAATTTAAAATAAATGGGTGTTCTCTTCTGTGCGAAAGCTTTTAGAGGCAGACATTCAGTTCCATTTACCACCTCTGTGAACAATCTTGAAGCTCGTTAGACACTTCAGGATTCAAGATTCTTTATTTGTCATAGTTACACAAGTACAACGTGTAGTAAAATGACACTCCTGAGTCTCTTAAGACTGTGGTTTAAATTATATTACATTTTGGTAATACAGTATACAGAAAATAAGTTTATTCTAAACAAAAACAACTAAAACAAATATGACAAAATTACAACAATACAAGATCTGTACAGTGTGCAAAATGTAAATGTATCTCTGTGCTATAAAGTGCAGCGTGCTGGTTTGCTGGCTTACAAACATTCTTAACTCTAGATGCATTTTCACAGAAAATGCTGCAAACCTTACTTGATTGGAGGAGCCAGTTTCCTCTCTTTCAGTGATACACACCAAATCTATTTGAGTGCTCATAGGTTTCAAAGTTGCTTTATCATCAGCAGCAGCTGTTTACATGCAACATATAGCAATATTCAACAGAGTGCAAGTTATGACAGTAGCAATGCAAAGACAATAAATAAACACCACAACACAGTATAGCAATGTAATTGAACAGTATAGCATGCATGTGACTAGTATTGAACCATAACTGTTATCATTGCACAGTCAAAATGAACTTTATTGTCATCTCAGCCATACACAAGTATACAGAAGATGAAATAACGAAGCTCAGGTTCCACAGCGTACACATAGTGTAACAGACATAAGACACTGTACAACAAACAAAACAGTACAAATAAAGAAGTACAGAATAGGATACAATTATGGTGTCAGGAGGCAGTTCACAGCACTAAACCAAATGCAAGAAGTGACAGAAACAGTAGAATGAATGGACAATAAAGCAATGTAACAGTAGCATGCCCTCCGCTGATCTGCAAAACCCCACTCCATGAAGAACTTTGGTAATTTACATTTACGGCATTTATCAGACGCTTTTATCCAAAGCGACTTCCATTCCCTACCTACAGGGGGCAGTCTCTCCCTGGAGCACCTTAGGGTTAAGGGTCTTGCTCAGGGACCCAGTGGTGGTGCTGAAGGTAGGATTCGAAGGTCCGAAGGCAAGTATCCTACCCACTGAGCTACCGCCACCCAGATTCAGACTTCAGTTACCAAAGACGAAACAGGTTGGGTTTGTAATTCAGACTTCATGTTAATTTTTCCTCTAACTAGTGTTTATTGTAATTCTCACACTTCTGCTGCTCCACTCAAGAGGAACTCAAGATTCAGCAAAACAGATTCAGTTACATTTAGCAGACACTTCCATTCCCTACCTACAGAGGGCAGTCTCTCCCTGGAGCAACCTGGGGTTAAGGGTCTTTCTCAGGAACCCAGTGGTGTTATAATGAAGTTAGGATACAAACCCATGACCTCTTAGTCCAGAGATGAGTATCCTACCCACTAGGCCATGCCAGACCAGAGCAAGGAGAAGAAGGTTTATGTTTATTTGTTGAGACAGAAATGTTCTCTCTGTTGTTGACAGTCTGTCTTCTGTGCTGGATATGAGTAGTTCTGATCACATGTATAACGATCTCTTCCCGCAGGAGTGACCTCCAGTCCATGTGAGAACAGAGATCTATCTCGCTGGGATATGCTCTTCATCAAGCTGGAGGATTCCCACATGAGGCAAAACATGATCCTTGAGGCTGGAGAAGAGATGATGAAGAACCTCAGAAAGGAGATCCAGAGCAGATCCTGCAGCTCCACCCCAGAGGAGCCCTGCAAGGCTTTGGGTCAGCAGCTGGACCTCAAGCTGGACGCAGCCGTGTCCGAGGTGAAGAAGGTGGCTGAAAAGCTTCAGGCTCAGTGCAATTCCACCCTCAAGCGTATGGAGAACTTCACCGGGCTGCAGGCCACTCGTCTGGAGAAGCTGGAGAACGGTTACCTGGGCCAGGTTATGATGAAAACGCAGCAGGACTCTGGATTGGACAGTGCGAAGCTGGAGCGGGCGCTGGTGGCCACAGCAGCAGATCTACAGAGGGTTCACTCACAGCTGGCCCTACTCCAGCGGGCCGCTGCCCACCGGTACCTACCCTTAGGTAAACAGAACTGAATTTATTATACAGGCACCATATCCAGGCTCCGCCCCCTTAATATGTTCAGTTCCAGCCATAAAGGCATCAGACACAGACACACACACATATACTGAGTGTTACTCAATTTAACTGTGTGTGTGTGTGTGTGTGTGTGTGTGTGTGTGTGTGCGTGTGTGTGCGTGTGTGTGCGTGTGTTTGTGTGTGTTTGTGTGTGTGTGAAAGATCACACCATTAGGAAGCACCAGGGAGTTTTCTAGTTTTCTTTCCCTCCACTCCCTCTCTTCATCTCACTCATTTCTCTACCTCAGTCTCTTTGTCTGTCTCTCTCTCTCTCTCTCTCTCTCTCTCTCTCTCTCTCTGCCGACTCTTTGTCTCCTCTCTTTACATGTTTGTGCTTATTTGTGTGTCAAATTCAAATTTAAATTCAAAGTAGCTTCATTGGCAGAGTCTGTTTCAGCGATGCTGCCAAAGCAGAGTGTAACGTAACATTTAAAAAACCGAACATCGTGTGAAACTAACAGTAATGATAGAGTTATAAATAATGATAATCATTAAAAAAGGCAGCAAAAAGTCAGTTACTGGTAAATGATGATGTAAATACAGATTAGCTCTACTAAAGTTCTACTAAAGTACATGAATAAAATATTAATAACTAAATAAGGAAGTCCAAGAAAGATAGCGATTATAATAATAGTAGTAATTCTCTCTCTCTCTTTGTTTTTTCTGTGGTAGGCTGTGAGATGGCCCTGCTGTTCCCAATGCGCTCTAAGTACTGTTTTGCAGAGGCTGAAGTGTCTCCATCTCTGACTGCTCTGTCCATCTGTATGTGGGTGAGAGTGACGGAGGTGCTGGACCGAACTGTGTTGTTCTCTTACAGCAGCAAGTGGAACTCTCAGGAGCTTCAACTTCTGCTGATCAGAAACACTCTCACCTTCAGCATTGGCGGAAAGCTGGTTCAGGTCCACAGTGTGGGGTCAGAAGGTCAGTGGAAGCATTACTGTGGGTTGTGGAGGTCAGAAGGGGGTGTGGCCTCACTCTGGGTGGACGGTCAGCAGGTGTCCAGCTCTTCAGCCCTGTCGCAGGGCCGCAGGCTGCCTGAGGGGGGCACTATTCTGCTGGGTCAGGAATACAGCTCCACAGGAATGTACAGAGATATGGACGCTGCTGTGGCCTTCACCGGGAAACTGACCGCTGTCAATGTGTGGAGCCGTATTCTGGACCCCGCCGAGATACAGAAACAGGCCAATCAGGATGGAGACTGTAACCAGCGGGGGGACGTGATTGGCTGGGGAGTGTCTGAGATCATTCCACATGGGGGTGTTCAGTACATCAACTAATTCCCCAGCAGAACTTTAATGGCATCCCTCAACACAGGGCCCCTATCTTTCTCCTGAGAGAAACTGATCATATATTATATTTATATCACATTCATTTACTTTGTTTTTGTAGCTTTACAGGCCAAAGATGTTGGCCAAGAAATATGAAAACTCTTTTACAGAAGTTTTGTGGTTATTTATATAATTGCATTTGCAAAACAGTGACCTTTTTGCAGAACTGTGACTAATATCAAAACAGTGACCTAGAAATAGAAATACTGTCCCAAATTTGAGGTATTACCTTGAAATGTGACTCTCGGTATTAAAGTAGTTAATTGTTTATTGAACATTTTAATGAAATTTTTATGGAATAGGAAACATGAAGATGCTTTGTTACAGGAGCTCTGCGCTGTTGGGGTGGTGGAAAAGGGGATATCTGGGGATAACTGGGCTGAGTCCTGTGTCTTTATTACTGTAAATTAAATTCAATTTACCCTGCTTATACCAAAGAAAAGGACAGCACATGAATTACAGTCCAGCCTATAGAGCGGGAGACTGCACTGCGGGAGACAGCAGTTCAGTGTACACTGTACAGTACAAATATGGGTTTACCTTTACATTTCCTTTGAGGGTAATGTATTAAGCTGTATAGCATTTTTCTCAGACCCCTCTAGGTCTCTTCCTGCAGAGCACACAATGAATCCAATGCACAGTTAAGTCACACAAATAAAGGAATTGCTGTAATCTAAATAAGCTGAGTATATGTTCGCAGCACCAACAATCTCCATCCCAAGCAGGGAGAGGACTTTGGGAGATACATGGTGGGAGAAAGGGCTATTTCCCTAAATAAACTATAGAAAACAATTTTAAAAAAACTGTCTAGCTCTTGGCTGATGCTGCCACTTGTGGACCAAGACCAAAATAAAGTAACCGACTTTCCCTCCACCAATACACAGTACTGAACAATGGCCACAAAAAAAGAAAGCACACAAATCCACTCAGCCACAGAGGCCTATACCACGCTTCCCTCTACCTTGAGTCTCGAAGGGAAACCAGTATAGAATGCTTAGATCCGCCACACCCAACTCTACAGCAATTTTACATCACACAGATTGTCAGCTGACTTTCATTTGATGGGAGTATGGAAGCTCTGTCATTCTTCACCTGCCACCAATTCCTGCCACACCGTCCTCCACTTGCCAGGCATATGTGCCAGACTCAGCCAGCACTGGACCTAAACACGGAGGACGATATAAAGAGTTTAATGGCCAGCATCAGTTCTCAGCTTACATAGGCCCATCTTAAATGGGCCTGCCCCGCATCTTCATTTCTGGTGCAGCCAGCAAATCACTTGCTTCCCAGAAATGTGAAACAGTGTCAAACTAAACATTTGGGCTCCTGCCTGGTCAAAATAAATGAGCCAACAAAAACACAGACGAATCCCCAGACCGCAGAAAAACATTCCCACAATTTAAATGGTAACTACAGGACTTCGCGCATGTTCTTTATAGGCATGGTATCATAGGCCTGTAGGCGGGAGGGAGGGTGTGTTTTTGTTTCCACGTGTTTTGGGGCTGTAAACAGGAGGTGGGTGTGTTTTAGTGTTTACACTCGTCTGAATCAGGAACAGTTAATCCAGTTTTAATGAAGAGGCTCTTTATGGTGCTTTGTCTTGACCACGACCATTTAAAGAGCCTGCTAGACTACCTAACCAAAACACACACACACACACACACACACACAAAGTACTGTGCAGAGATCTGAGGGTTGTTTCAAAGACAGTTTTATGCAGTTTTACACAAGCCTGATGTTTGCCCTTTGATGCAATGGTGTAATGGTGTAGCGTAGTGAAGGCAGAATAATGGAGTAGAGTCGTGAATGTGGAGTAACAGTGTATTGTAGTGGTATAATAGTTTAGTTTGGTGAAGGTGATGTAACGCTGTAGTTTAGTGAAGGTGGCGTAACAGTTTAGCATACTATAATGAGGTGGTGTAATAATGTAGTGTAGCAAAGGTGGTATAATCCTATTGGTGCAACAGAGAAGTGGAGTGAAGTTGGTGTAATGTGTAGCATAGTGAAGGAGGTGCACTGGTATATTGTGTAGTGAAGGTGGTATAACATTGTCATGTAGTGAAGGTAGTGTAAGTGTTTTTAAGGCTGTGTAACGTAGTATAGTGAAAGCAATGTAACATGTTATGTATTAAGAACAATGTAATAATGTAGTGTAGTGAAAGTAGTGTAATGTGTTGTGTAGTTAAGGAGATGTAAAGGTATAGTGTGGTGAAGGCAGTGTAACATTTTGAGTAGTGAAGGCCACATAACGTAGTGCAGTGCATGCAGTGTATGTAATAGTGTTGCATGGTGCAGACAGTGTAACAGCTTTGTGTAGTGAAAGTGGTGTACCAGTGTTGTGTAGTGAAGGCAGTGTAACAGCGTTGTGAAGTGAAGAGAGTGTAATAGCATTGTGTAGTGAAGGCAGTGTAACAGTGTTGTGTAGTGAAAGTGCTGTACCTGTGTTGTGAAGTGAAGAGAGTGTAACAGCTTTGTGTAGTGAAGGCGATGTAACAGTGTTGTGTAGTGAAGGCGATGTAACAGTGTTGTGTAGTGACAGTGGTGTACCGGTGTCGTGTAGTGAAGGCAGTGTAACAGTGCTGTGTAGTGAAGGCGATGTAACAGTGTTGTGTAGTGAAGGCAGTGTAACAGTGTAGTGTAGTGAATGTGGTGTACCGGTGTTGTGTAGTGAACGCAGAGTAACAGTGTAGTGTAGTAAGGGCGATATAAGAGTGTTGTATAGCGAAGGTGGTTTATTTGCGTTGGGCGGTGAAGGCTGTGAAACAACGTGTAGTGAAAGTGGTGTAATGGTGTCATGTAATGAAGGTGGTGTCTAGAGAATGTTATGGAACAGTGTAGTTTGGTGAAGCCGGTGTAACAATATTGTGTAGAGGATGTTATGAAACAGTGTTGTGTAATGAAGGTGGTGTAACAAGGTTGTATAGGGACAGCTGTGTGACATAGTGTAGTGATAGTGGTGTAACGTTGTCGTGTAGTGAAGGTACTGATACAGTGTTGTGTAGTGAAGGTGATGTAACAGTGTTGTGTAGGGAAGGCTGAGTGTTATAGAGTAGTGAAAGTGGTGTAATGATGTTGAATAGTGAAGGCAATGTAAAAAAAAAAGTGTTGGTTAGTGAATGTGGTGTAACAGTGTAATCACGTTTCAGTGGCAGGGCAAAGTAATTGTTATGTTATGTTTTAATGATGTGACCTGATTAACTGTGAGTCATAAGACCAGGACGAAGGACTAACAAAGGTAAACAAAAGTCAATTTGGATTTCTGGTTGACTAAGATTCCAAGGCAACAGCAGAGGGGCGGGTCATACGACCAGACTTTTTGGAGCGAGTTGATTGGTCTATATGTAGACGTCAGCCACACGCATCCTCCCACACACGTTTCCATTCCCACCCGTTTTACGAAAGCGCCCGCACCTTGTGTTCGCCGATTGGCTACTACTTCATCTTCACCCGTTGAGCCTGAGCTTCTGACCAATCCCAACGTAGGAATGGTGTGCGCAGGAGGCAATAGCGACGCAAAAGAGGCGGGGCGTAGACGAAAACGGGTGTGAAAAAAAGCCGATGCTGTTCGACCAGAAAACTTCCTCCTTCTGAAGTTGTAAAGAGGAGCTAGCGACGGAGTCCAACCGGTTTTGCTGCATTTGCTGCCTTTAATTTATTTTTCTTAAGGTATTTTTTATTTTATTACTGTGTTGTGCTCTTATTGGGCCCAGGCCATCGTGTTTCCCCCGTAGCTGGATGCTAATGCTAATGTTTGTTAGCGGCTGTGAGGCTAACGCCGCTATGCTAAAGCGGACCGATGTATATCTCTTCAGTTTTTTCCAAACTTTATGGAGCCGATGATAGTAGCGAATGTCGAGGGGGGGTATTTCTGCTCAAACTGGGTACATCACTGTGAGTTTGTTAGCATGCTTTAATCTCTGTCTGAGTCGTATTATGTAGCCTGCTAGCTTCAGCTGCTTATTTACCAGCTCCCTGTTCGAATTGCCCGGTCCACCTTAAATTGCGCTGCAACACAGTTCTGGGGCCTCGGGCTGCTCCAAGAACTGCCGCACTGCATAAGGTGGAACGGAAAAATTAGAACGAGGAGATCTAAACGAAACCAGCTCCATCCGATCTGAGAAGTGCAGGCTCTGGCCTAAAATTATATAAACTAGCTTGACAACTTGTCCTTTTTTATAAACTTGGGTTGCTGGTGGCCTAGTGGTTAGGGAGTTGCCCTTGCGATCAGAAGGTCGTGTATTTGAATCTCAGGACTGCTAATGGCACCACTGAGGTACTCTTGTTCTTCCCCACACAATGCTCCCCGTTGATGGCAACCCACTGCTTCCCTTGGTGAATGGGTTAAGTGCAGTGAGTTCACACTGTGTGCTGTTGTGTTCACATGTGACACATTGCTTTACTTCTAATATTTTCCTCCCTGAAGGTGTGCAGCAGTGTGTGGGGAGGGCAGAGCTGCTGTGAAGCCCAGATTGCCCGTTTTTTTTTTTCAGCGGAGGGCTCTCCACTGAGGATGACAATGGAAGAGATGAAGAATGAAGCTGAGACAAGTTCAATTGTCTCTATGACCCTGTATGCAGTCATGTACCCAGTCTTCAACGAGGTACGTCTCTTTTCATGAATTAATGCACATTCTGCAACACATCAAAAGACATCCAAAAGTGTAAAAACAATTCACTTTCTATTTTTTGACTCCCCTGGCACAGATCAGATACTACTCCTAGGATGCCCTCCTTCTAGTGTAAAGACACTGTTTTGTGTTTTAATTGGCAAACCTCTACAAACATGTACAATATAACAGTAAAAGATTTGTCTTTTAGATATACAATAATCTCCCGCTTTTCGCTGGTTTTACATTTCAAGAGCACCTGCGTATAGAGAAAAACCATGTGTTTTGGTAAAAATTAAATGCCTAAAGTTGCCTATTTTTGTAGTGTTAACTGTAAATTTGCCCCCAAATATGCTCCCAGAACACTTTAATGCCGTCATAAACTCAGTTTAATGCAGTACCTTTAAAGAAAATGTAAAGGCAAACCCATATTCGTATTTAAATTTCCAGCCGAGATATGCAACTCGAAAGGTTGTGGGACAAAAGTATTGGGACAAGGCGGCGAGGTGAAAGTTTTTCAGAGAATAAAACCTGTTCTACTCAGGCTAAAAATACAAATGGGGAGATCTACTGTACTGTGGAGTTCGAAGTGTCTGAGTGCTTTCCCCGCAGAGATATGCAACTCAAACGGTTGTGGGACACCGTTGCGAGGTGAGCGGGTCCCATTGTTTGAAAACACCTAGAAAAATATATTTATTGCCACAAAAAAGGATATTTGCAGTTTCCGCGAGAGAGAGAGAGACTTCCACTCTAATGGGATACATCTGTGGGCTATGAGAGATGGGAAGGCAGCAGTGTCTAATTGAGTAAATTAGCCAGTTGCTTTGGGGGTTCTGAAAATAGCTACCTCTGCATATGGTTCTAAGGGTATATTGTGAGTCTCCACCAGGGTTTTAAAAAGCCAGAAGCCTGAAAGTTAGATCTGCCACCTCAGTGTGGCATCTAATTACAAATTTTGTCCATATTTGGCTAAAAGGTGGCAAAGTTGGCTCTACTTAAATGCAAGTTTCTCTAGAATAGACAGTTTCACGTAAAACTAAAATATTAGTTATTGAGTGATCTAACAATTGTTTTGGATTAATCTGGAAATCATTTTAAACCTTCAGACATCAGCAGAACTCACTTTCAGATTCCTGACACTTTTCAGACTCTTGGAGACTCACTTAACACTGATAACAAATGTTTGATCATGAAAAAGGGAATATAAACTCACTCCAGTAACTGATCATGTTTTCACGATTCCACCCTGGGTCTCATCATCTGCACGTAGCGGGACTTACATCACACTAAACATATCTTTAAAAGACCGAAGGAAGCGGTTCAGAGACGCAGCGAAATGCGATGTCTGCCTCACTGTTTCTGAGCCGCGTGATCGTTGCAGCCAAGGGATGGAGTGTATATTGGAGAAAGCAGTACAAACAGGCTTGCAGATGCTTTAGCTGAGTATAAGCTGTGGAACATCCCTATAAGTCTCTCACCCTCTGAAAGAACTGCCCAAGCCCTCCACGTTGAACTAGATCTGTGTTCTGCTGCAGTAATCTTACAGGAGGTGGAGCATGATCCTGTCCTCACATTCAGTAAAGCAGATAAAATGCAATTTCATATCGATTTATACAGAGTTACGTGTTGAACTGTGTCCCTGTGTCGCTTCGGTTAGGCTGAGCAGACACTCTTTCTAGAGCTGGGAGTTAGCAGCTTACAGCACCCTCTTGTGGGTTCACTGTTTGTTTGAGGACTAATCACTGGCGGCATAGAGAATGTACAATTAATCAGTGATTTTTTTTTTCCCCCTTTAAAAAATTGAGTTATCAGTTATAATCACGAATTCCTGGTTTTGTTTTTTATTTATTCAGAAATTTAGAAAATGTGGTGGAAGAAGCTTTTTTTTTTAAATAGATTATATTGCAGCTGTGTGTGTGTGTGTGTGTGTGTGTGTGTGTGTGTGTGTGTGTCTTTTATAGTTGGAGAGGATAAACTTGTCTGCTGCTCAGACACTAAGGGCAGCGTTTATTAAGGTAAGATTTCTTTATAAAAAATTAATTTTATCTTATTTCACTGTGGAGTCATTTCACATTTATGGAGTTTTTTTATCATATAATTTTTCATGGCTCTAATGGTCTAGGGTTGTTTTGTTTTCCTCCAGGCAGAGAAGGAAAACCCTGGACTAACTCAGGACATCATAATGAAGATCCTGGAAAAGAAGAACGTGGAAATCAATTTTACAGAGTCTTTACTGCGCATGGCTGCAGACGACGTGGAAGGTTTGGGAAAAACTTGACCATGTCATGATGAAATGACCAAGAAAAAATACACACTCCTTGCTTATAATGCCCAATTATAGCTGTAATTTATATTATCAATGAACTCCTAATATATACAGATTGTAATAAAAATACACATTAAATTTGTTTTTACTGATGTATTGAATTAATTAAAAAAAACACACATGTAGTTTTAGTGTTTAAGAATGTGTGTGTGCAGGGTTGTGGGGTTTTTTGTGTGTATATATATTTATAGGACTCCTTGACATCACTGTAAATAAATAATTTGACGATGCTGTGTTTTGGTGGGCATGTGTTTTTGCAGAGTATATGATTGAGAGGCCGGAGCAGGAGTTCCAGGATTTAAATGAGAAGGCCCGTGCTCTCAAACAGATCCTCAGCAAAATCCCTGATGAAATAAACGACAGAGTACGCTTCCTGCAGACCATAAAGTAAGAATTCTCAGCGGTGCTGCTACATTAAACTGCTACAATACAGTACACCATTACACCACAGTGCTGCAACACTGCACCTCTACGCTACATTGTCACAGCTGCTCTACAGCATTGCACTGCACCGCTGCACTACAGAGCTAAATTAAACCAGAGAGCTACACTGCAGAACACCCCACAGCACAAAATTCTTCTTTGGGTTTAACCCATTCACCCAAGTGAAGCAGTGGGCAGCCAGAAACACAGCACCTGGG
>JBBPDH010195646.1:0-15827 GCA_037974565.1 Clupeocharax schoutedeni | reverse complement strand
TGAACACAGCTATTTTCATACCAGGATGTGATGTTCTGTGTGAGGATGCTCTTCTCAGCGCCTGAGTAGAAAGCGCTGTGGAGAGCATCCTCACACAGAACATCTTCTTTGCCAACTCATCCTCAGTTGCCCTAGGTTAGGGGATACCCTCTGTTGAACAGTTTTACTTAATGCTGTATGTTTGGGGTTGCTGTCTGTACAATTTCTCCTCCATTATGGTTGATTCGGTTAAATGCTCTTCAAATATGTCCCAGTACATGCCATCAAGGAAAATGTGAGTGGAACAATGCACTGGGACATATTTGAGAATCAGCCCCATTTGATGCTGCCACCTCCATATTTCACTGGTAGTATGGTGTTCTTGGGATCATGTACTCCATCTCCTATAAACATAAAGAGTCTCCTATAAGAGTTATATTTTAGGTTTGCCTGACCAGAGTATTTGGCTTCAAAAGTTCAGATTTCCCTAGATGCACACATGCAAATTTCTTAGCTTCTTTTTCAAAATGCATGTAGAGCAGGAATAGAGATGAGTGCAGTGCAGCTCCCTGTTTAGTGTGTAAGTGCTGTTCAAGCTGCTTCTAAGTTTTCCGGCAGCTCTTTCTGAGTGACCGCTGACGTCTCTCTTCCTTTCCTTATCATAAGTCTAGAGATGTTTGGCGTACTCTGGTGTTTGACAGATTGATCCACAAGCAGTTAGTGGTTTAATCAGTTGGGTCAATGATGTTTAGTTCAACTGATGTCTCCATTTATCTAGCAGAATACATTGTGTGTGTAAATTGGAAGCGTATGGTAAAGCACAAAGTAACATGCAAATTAATGCGAAATTTGCAAAAAAATGTTCCCTCTTGAACTATATTTGAAGCCAGAAACATTTAAGACAAATATGCATAAGAGAAGGAAAGAGGGCAAGACAAAAGACAAGGTGGACAGCAGATGAACCAGAGATCAACAAATTCATACCTTATCCTTGCTTTTCTCTTTTGTCGAAAATATGCAAAAAGAAAAGCCAGGACGATTATGACAAGGAGGACCCCCAGGACCCCCAGAGTGAGCGGAGCGGAAAGGCCGCCGTTGACTGTGTACTCGCAGGCGTCTCCGGTGTAGCCAAGCATACATTCACATGCCGGCAACCCTTTCACTGTCACACAGTCACCATGGCCATTGCACAGCTGATCACTGCAGTCTATCAGACTCCGTCTCCATTCCTCTTCCTGAAGGCTGAGGGCAAGGTAAGACATGTCACGCTTCTTTTACGTAGGGGACTGAATCTTCTGCAAAGAGAAAAAACCATGTTAGGAAATCTGAGGAAAAGAAACTGTTATTGTCATGTCAGGTTTTATTATGTTTGCAAAGTCATCAGCACGACCAGATTCATAGTGACAAATGCAAGGAACATTGTTTATGGTCTGTTCACAAAAAAAAGTTTTTAGTTTTTGCACATTTTGAACATGCACATACAATAAAAAAGCAGCAGTGCTCTTAATGGACATGACTTCTGTGAGCACCTCAATTCCATATCAGTACATTACAACAGTTTTGCTTTCTGGTTTACCATCCTCTGCTGATGTAATATTACAATTGATGTGGAATTAATGCATTTTGGCCACTTTTAAGCCTTTCTACAAATTATAGAATCAAAAACCCATCTCATGCCATCTGATACACAGTTCTAGTTAATTACACAATTTCAAAATCAATGTCATGATCATGCTTGCTTCAAAATCCTTGGAAAATCCTTGGAAAACCACAATATTAAAACCAAGTCTTACATCATGACTCACCTTTAAGGCCCTATTGTATTGAAATATTTCAGGAGCATCACTCAAGCATAAAGCAAACTGTCCAGGACCAAACTTTGTAAAAGCGTACAGCTAGTATACGCCTACTTTAGCTATACAATTTCTCAACTGGCCGGTCAGGTTCAGCAAGCCTGTCGAACCTGCCATGTCCATAAAAAGACACACCATACCTCCATACTCTACTCACCGGTGCTGAAAGTACGGGGGGGCGCTTTTACTCAAGGGTGGGCTCCGGCTGGAAGTTGGTAATCAGCAGTTTGGAGGGATCCAGTGTGAAGCGAGCAAGAGAGCATGGAACAAAGCGTTTGTGGTGAAAAACAGAGAAGAGAGCAAGTATAGGAACAAGCCTTGCATAACTTCGAAAAGCTCTGAACAGGAAGGACCAACCAAAGCTCCCCCTCCCAGCTCCATAGGCGTAATTTGTTTTCTACCCATATTCCGGCAAATTATCTATGTGACTAGGCTTGGGCTGGCTGTCCTGCACCAGGATTGGCTAAAAGTTTGTACTCACCAGCTGTACCTCATGCTACTCACCAATCAGAGCGCGGGGGGCGGGGCCACCTTCGCTGTGGGCCATGGAGCCTACCTTCCTACCTGCAATCTCAGGTTATCCTCTCAGTCCAACTACAAGGCTCCTCACGAGGGTGGGCGCACTGTTTCAGGGGCGCTTTAACAGCTTTTAAATAAAGCGAAAATACCTCCTCAATTCTACACAAAAAATAGTTTAAAGATTCTCTTGCATTCCAGATACTTTTCTGACTCTCACATTGTGTTTCTTGCCTTTGCCTGCATTTTCACTAGAATATTCGTGAATTACTTATGGCAGTTAGCTCTGCCCACCCACACTGAAGGACATGAGTGGACTGTTTTGAATGCAGGTGTCATTTACATAGATTAGTTTTCAAGGGACAGTAACACAAATAACCTGTTGATGGGAATTACACCTCGGGTGTATTCAGGATTTAAAGTGTCATTCAACAAACAGAATGACATCCTAATAGTGCAGAAATAGGTGAAATTAAAGAGATGAGGAAGAGATGGCTGACAAGCATCATGACTGGTCCTCATGTCAAATAAATAAATATATAAATAGCCTACACGACACAGTCTCTTTAAATGTTTGCTGTTTGTTTGACTCACAGATAAGGTTAGCTTGCTGTTAGCCAATGTAATTAAATCAGGTAGGCAGGTGTGGCCACATAGCCACACACCCTGTCAGCTGAAGTACAGTCATTAAATCACATGTGCTTCTGGGCGCCCTTAGGCCAGCAAATATAATATGCAGTATAGGGCTGGAAAAAAAAAGACACTCTTATCCAGGGTGACGTACATCAGTGTTTTATAATAAAAAGAAACCATGTCCTTTGCACAAGCCCCATTGTGGTGCAGTGGGTAGCACCTCCAGAGTTGGGGGTTCTGGCCTTGCGTATATGGAGTTTGCATGTTCTCCTCATGGTGGCGTGGGTTTCATCCGGCATCCCCAGTTTCTCCCACAGTCCATGTGTATCAGGTGAATTGGGATTCTAAATTCATTGTAGGTGAATTTGTGAGTGAATGGTATGTGTGCCCTACAGTGGGCTGGTGCCCCACCCAGGTTGAGTCCTTGCCTCACACCTGTAGACCCAAGGTTAGGCTGCAGGTACTCATGACCATAGTATGGATTAAGCGATTACAAAAAAAAAAAAAATTAATTAATGTACCTTACACTAGTAAGGGCAGCCTTACAGTTAAAAACAGCTAGAAGTCTAAAATTTAGTTTTTATTTAATTATTTTCATTATTAATTATAATTATTATTATTAAGTCTACAGCACCTATAGCCAACTACTGGAGTCTATTTTTAAAGTTTAAATGAATACTCCGTGAACCCAGCTAAGCAGTTATGTAAGCAGAACATTCACTCATGCACTTTAAAAACAGCCACAGTCAAACGATCTGTTGTAGAGACAGAGTGTCAGAATGTCAGATGCCCACTCTGCTACAAGCCACAAGAGAAGGTTACACACACACACACACAGTGAACTGGAACAGAGAACCTAATTATATTGCACACAGGCCGCTTCCCCTTACACCAGTCCGCATGCCTGTTCTCAGAGGTGAGGCAGCATTATCGTCACCGAGATGAAAGCGGGTCTGACTTTGCATGACCGGACAAGACCTGTTTTGTAATACGCTGCACACCAAGATGGTTCACCAGGATAGAGTGCAGGATGTACATAGCCGGCAATGGGGAAGCACGTACATCACTGAACAAGTTTTGACTCAGCTGTTGTGTAAATCAGACTGCTACTAACAAAAGGCAGTCATTTGACAAACATGTTATTTACACCTTTAACAAACTATTAGTTTGTATAAGTCTATTGGTACAGTGCATGCCTTTAGAGCACATTTGACTCTACCACTATAAATTAGGCAAAATGTAACCTGTAATTTACTATTCTTAAATAATTTGTATGAGCTGGATGTGCAGCTCCCATGGAGTTATGCTAACAATAATTATAAATTGTAAACAGTGTAATAGCACATTTTTAAAATTACAGGCCATTATAATGGTCAAACAGGCACTAAAGGCAGACACAAATACAGTTTGCAGTTAAGCTCACCTATGAGGTACTATAGTCCTATAAAGCATAGGGAAAAGTAACTTATTTACAACTTTGTAACACATAGTTGCAAATAATTGATGTTACATTTAGCCTAAAATGTATAGGCCTGTAGTACCTCATAGCTGCAAGACACCCTTTATCTCTCACTTCCCAGGTAGCAATTAGTATTCAGTTTGTTTTGTTTTCCTTTATCATCAGTGCAAACATTTCCATAGCAATGCCACTGGTCAGACCAACCATACAGTCATGCAGTGCCTCGGTCAGTGATACAGGTGTGGAAGACACTTTAAAATGCCTTTGCATTTGGTACCAAACTCAGCTTGGTAGTACCTTAAACTGGACAAAAATTAATTCAGGACTTCTGTTACACAGCAATTAGTCATCTTGTGGAATCCATGCTTCGACCGGTCAGACAGGATGGGGAACAGGCTAAGACATGAGCTCCAGATTCTTTAAGCTGTAAAGATAGGCCTCCATGAATTAGACTAGATTGTCCAGCACATCCAAGAACACATCCAATAGCTGCTCAATAGGATGGAGATCTGAGGGTTTTGGAGGCCCAAGTCACAACCATGTCATGTTCCTCAACCCACTCCTGAATGTTTGCAGGGTGATTTATCCTGCCGAACACTTGCTACGAAGGGCTGAATGTAGGCTGCAACATTTAGGTAAATGGTTGTCAATGTACCAGCTTACTGGATGCCTGGACCCAAGGTTTCCCCACATTGTTCAGAGCACCAAACAGCTTGTCTAGTGCATCCTTTTGCCATCTCCTCCCCCACGTAAGTGACACAAACACATCAGCCATTCAAATGATGAAAGTAAACATGATACATCAGGCCACTGCTTTCCTCTCATTGCTCCATGTTTTAGTTCTGACATCAGTATACGTACTGCAGTCGCTTCAGAGGTCAGCATGGGCACTGACTGATCTGCGGTTGAGCCACAAGCTGCAATGCGCTGCGTTCTGACACCTCCATCATAGCAAGCATTAACTTATTTGTTTTACTTTTGGTCACAATTTAGCCCAAAGTATACAAGAACCAACTGTTTATTATAATAAGCACCCCTAATATCCCACCCCTTGCTAGGTTCCACTGTACTGAAGATCTCATTGACACGTTTAAATCTATAAAACCTGTGATCAGCTAAAGCTTTAAAACCACTTCTAGATTAAATGATGATCAGTGTCAAGACTAGTGGTGGGTGCAAATTAAGTTTGTATTCAGCATTTCATATTATAAATTTCCCTCAGACCTGGTAAGCTTTATATTATTGCTGAAAGCATGGTTTGTTCCAAATTTAAATCTTTGACAAAAATCCTATATTTATACTCAAGTATATTTCATTAGTCACCTTTACTTACTCTGACAAATGTTATCCTGTTTTATTGACTCCCTTGGGGGTTAAATTCTAGCACTGTTATGCCAAGGACTGGTTAATGCTATGTCTGGAACAAAAACCCAAATATTCACTTTCAAAACAAGTACTCAAATTAAGGGATTAAGTATTTACTGTATGTTGCTATAGAGGCAACAATTGTAGTTTTCATTCAAACAGCTTTTGTGACTCATAAATGGTTGTGTGCAAGTTAACATTAAATGACATTTATCAATACACTTTGTCAGTGGCATTAACCCTCCTCACCCTCTGCCCCCATTCACTTCAGCTTCAGTGGCTGCATGAAAAGCAGAGGCAAGGTGACGTGCCTAAACAATACAAGCTATAAAATGTATTACCTTTAGGTTGTACCCAAAAAAAAAACAATATCCTCAAAGCATTTGGAAAGATGAAGTTTGTTTATGGTTCAAGTGATCATTTATTCTCATGGAGGTTAAAAGAAGACTTCGATTGATGGGACGTACTGTACAGGCAGTGATTTCTTAACCTTATAGTGGTGGTTTTATTCCATACCCTGAAGCACCTTGTTCTTTTTGGTTTCTCGTAAAGCACTTTGAATCGCCTTTGGATATGAAATGTGTTACAATAACAAGCTTGCCTTACAAATAAACAGACATTACAGCCATGCTTCTGCCCAGATATGCTTTAATTAAAAAGCTCAAAGTCAGTTCACCGATTCAGTGATTTGTTCCTGTAGGGGGGGAAATATGCCTTTTCAGAAAAATGAACACAAAGCACAAACACCAATAAAAATGCACAACATTACACAGAAAAAACAATATTCTATAATCAATTTTATTAAAATGCTTTTAAGCTTTGTTGCTTTTAAGTTAAACTTGCTTGTTAACACCATGTGATAATTTACTACTGAGGGAAAGTTAACAAACCTCTTCAGGCTCGTAGAGTTCATTAACAAAATTTTGAGGATGGGTCTCAGGTTCATTATCCTCGATGTCCTTCATAAGAGTTTCCTTGTCAGCCTTTTGCCCCCTTGCAGATTTTTCTCGTCTGCAGACAGACAAAGACCATGACTGTATTCTAGCAAGCAAGAATCCACAGACCAAAAACATTCAGTGACATGTAGTTCGTGCAGCTGTATGACTACATTCTGTCCATATGGTCTAGAGGTGGGCAAAACAAATGTAATCTGCCAGGAACACCACATTACAAAAGGTTTCAATTCTGGGACAGTGATGCGCTCAAACTCCTAGCATGGCCAAGACTTTGAGCTCAGTGCTGTGGATGTTAATTATACTTTATCATACTGCCCACACAATATCGCCATTTTGTATTCAAAGCCTTGTAGTTCAGCAAGTGGAACAATACCTTCTTTTCAGAACCACAGCAGCTGCAATGAATATTGCCATGATGAAGAGGACGGACAGGACAACAGGAGCATTGCTGGGTCCGCCTTCCTGACAGAATGTTCCACTGTAACCCTCCAAACACTCGCAGCCTGGCTCCCAGTTTTTCAACACACATCGCCCGTGGCCATTACACAACTCTGAGCCGCAGGACTGACCATCCAGCGTTCCCTCCAAGAGCTCATTATCCTCAGGAAAGCCAGCACCACCTGGGGTAGGACGCCTATGTTTGAATCCGGGAATGGTCTTCATGTATGCACCTGCATGTGTGAAGAAAGGTGCAACAATTAAGTTTACTATAGGTTTAAAACAATTGCAACTACAGTTAAGGACCACCCCCCTGCCCCAAATGTACTTATGTTGTAATCTCTTAATCTCTAATGAAATGTGTATAAAAATATAAATCAAACTCACAGTCCTCTTCATCTGAACCATCATGGCAATCTGAGATTCTGTCACAAAATTTGGTACTGGACACGCACTCATGTCCATTCTTGCATGGCTTACTGCCTGCTGGGCACTCCACACTGGACACACACTGGGTCTTGTTCACAATGAGGTAGCCCTGCGTACAGCGGCATGTGCGCCCACCAGGGTACGCCAGACACAGCTGGCTGCAACCCCCATTATTTTCCGCACATAGGTTGGACCCTAGATGCGAGAAGGGACAGGACAATCAGATCTCACATGCATGGCTTTTTTTTTTTATAGAGAAAGAATAGCTCCACTTATCTCTAAGCCAAACTGCATGTAAAGTATGCCCTTAGTTGTTGGACTTGTTCCACAGCTAGTGCTATACAGAGGTCAGAGTGACGGCAGTTGAATGACGTGAGGCCTAAAAGGTCATTGTTTCTTGTTCTATGTGAGCACCTGCCCTCTTTTCAAGCCTCCTGTCACAAAGAGGAATGGAGTGGGAGAGAAGAAAAAACAAAAGATACCTTTCTGGCTGTGTTCTCCGTAAGCTTTCAATGCAACTATACTAGTCTGCACCTCAAACCACATCTGTTTTGGCTGGACGCCATCACTGTACCACATTTTGGTTGTGCCTAGAAGAAAAAGAAGTAATGTTAAATGTTTGTCAGAACTGACCTGACACACCTGATAAAAGGGTAACTGTTTTGGTTAAATTTGTAAAAATAATACTTAAAAACATTACATAGTAACAATTATTTACAATGGCAGTGAAAGTAGCCACATACCTGGTCTCTCAAAGCTAGCTCACAATAAATTGGCATTAAAAAATGTATTTCAAAATGTGTTCATGGAATATAGAGGGAATAGTCAGGCTAAGGGAAGGAGGGGGAGGTGGGAAAAACCCACCATATCCAAAACAATCTAGTTAGATTAACCACGTCTTAATTTTTACATATATAAAAATAGTCCCACGCAGGCTTACAGATATTTCAATATAAATTTTTTGATATAAATTTGTGTTTCCATCACCACCGCTGTAAAGAAATCTGAGCTGGTATGTTTCTCTGCAAGGCAAACTATAAAACTATATAAATACAACTAAACCCAAATGTAATGGAAGAAAGAGAAAGCAACATTAAATAAATAAAAACTTTTAACAATACAAGCAATTAAACAGTTCAACATAAAGAACACCAAAGTGCCATCTACAGGTCTGCCTGAAGAACTGTGTTTGGAGTCATGGATTGCAGTAGTTACCATTGTTGAGGGTGGCCCAGAAAAGTATATTCTCAATTCTGGTGAAAGATACGATTAAGGAAGGTCCAGTTTTATACTCCTTGTAATTGGAACCATCAACATCCACAGATGAAATACCTTTAGCAGCTGGAGAAAAGAAAGGGGAGGAGAATGAGTGGATCAATTCCAGTAAATGCATAACTGCTGGTGTATCATACTGAAAATGAGAGCCTGTGCCAGGAGATAAAAAGAATGTTGAGATGTTGTGGGAACAGAACATTGGTTTTGATATTTTTAAATCTGTGCAGAGAATATACAGTGAAGGAATATTTACATGTTTATTAACTCTCTTATTTAATCACTTATTACAGTAAATATAACAGTCTCACTACACAAAGTAGGCGTGTGCAATTCTTGACACCGCCTGGGGAAACTTTGATAAAATAACCATTGGAAGGTTACATAATCTGACTTCTAATTCTATTCAGCTGTCAAAATAAATGTTGGAATTATTCCCCAGTTTCAGGATAAAGCACCAAGCCACAGTGAACTACTGGTCATCTTCCTCGAACACCTCCTGAAAAGTTTTTCAAAGTGTTGAACTGGCCTCCAGATATTTCCCAAATCTGTTCCCGATGTGCTGGACAAACTAGTCTAATCCATGGAGGTCCAAGCAAGCTACACAACTTGTTGGGGTGCCAGATGCCAGAGACTTTCAGAAGTCTTGTCCATGCTAGGCAGGTGGTTTAAATATCATGACTGGTCTGTGTACATTCTCAGCAAATCATTCCTTCAACACCCAAATGGAAGGGCCACCAAACTGAAAAACAATGAAGGTTAAACTCACCAACATCTGCCCAGTAAACTGTTGAGCCCTGGTTGGAGAAGGTCAGAAACATGGGAATCTGTGCCTTGTCCCACAGCATCATGCGGTTCTGGCCGTTCATGGAGGCGCAGACTACCTGAGGGAGGGTTTTGCTTTCTCCTAGTCCCACAGCTGTAAAGCACAGTCTGCCCGTGGGTGGGTGTAATGCAATGGATGTGGTGTCCTGAAGCTCAGCCTCTAGCACAATGGCTGTGTACTTCCAGCCAGGAGAGGAGACATGGAGCTGCGGCTGCTTGATGCTGCTCCAGTATAGGTTGCGCGTGATCCAGTCCACAGCAAGAGCAGTTATTACATCTCCCAGCAGCTGCAGTGGTTGGCCTTCAGGTAGGAGGCCAGATTCATCTATTTTAAACTGTGCCATGGAGGCCTGACTAGCATCTGCTAGGTATAACATGTTGTCTTGGACGACCAGGTCTACACCTGTAGCTTCGTTTATGCCAGGAAGCGCCGTGGCACGGTGGTCAGGCCACAGCTTTAATCCAGTCCCACGCTGCAGGTTTCTAGTAAAGATCTACACAGAACACATTTGAATCAAAAATATAGCTAACTACCACAAAATCTGAGCAAATAATTGTAGATAAGAATACAACTATATTTGTTACGGATATATTGTCATAAGCAATATTATAGCTCAATTATTAAGGAATTTGGACCAATTCTCACAGGATAAAAAAAAAAAAAAAAAAACATGTTAAAGCTATGAATCATGGATCTTTTTTGTTCATTTTCATACAAAAATTGTGGAAAGGGCCAAATGACTGGGGATGGTGTTTTTTTTTTTATGTGAAATACTTAATTCTCTCAATTAGGGCTTCAGATCAAAGTAGCCAGAACAATGAATGTAACAAGCTGCCTTACCAGAGTGAGTGTAGAAGGGGACAGTACTAAGAGGAACGATGAGGTAGTGTCTTCAGGTGGGCTACAGGTGAATCCATCCACAGCCAATAGCAGGCCAGAAGGACAGCGGCACACTGCCTGGGACTCCAGTGTCAATAGACACACATTTGAGCATCTGAGATTCTCACAGGGATTTTTCATCCTTGGCTGCATGAGTTGGTGGATGACCTAGACAAAAGCCACAGTAATTGCAGAGACTAAGCAATGATGAACATGAGAATAGTTTCACGAATATAAGCAAAGGAAAGTAAATACTTACTTTGAGCCCAAATGGCTGACCAGGTCTTTTCAGAATAACTGAACTATTCTTGCCAGTGTTTTTGTGAGCTCCAAGAATGGCTAATCTCTGGGTGTCCGACCAATAAACCATGTCATTAAACACAGCCAGAGAAAATGGGCTTTGGGTCTCTGGCAGCTGCAGTATCTGCACAAAAATATTAAGGAAAACAATGGAAAAGTTGATGCGAGACTTCCAGTACTGTCTGGACACTTAGCTTGAAGGTCATCAGGGAACAAATATTATTTCAAAAAATTAAAATCAAATGCATTGATACCATATTTACAGCACAAAAAAAATAATTCACATAGACTACACTTTTCTGAGTGAATCAATGTAAAAAAAAAAAAAAAAAACTACTTCGGACTGATGCCTCAAGATTATAGTCGTAAGATTTTTAATTTTCTGTGGTGCTCTTGTGAAACCTCTTCTACAAAATAAGATCCAAAACTTTAGTAACCTTGACGTTCTCTCCATCTAACGTAGCTGAGCCGATGCATTTGAGCTTCTCATCTGTCCAGTACATTCTGTCAGTCACAACGTCCACAGCCATAGCCACAGGCCAGGTCAGACTTTGCCTCAGCACCACCTTCCTCTGTGAGCCGTCCATACCGGAACGCACAATCCTCGGCTCAGTGCCAATCTCTGACCACAGCATCATCCTGAAACATCAAGCCAGCTCCTTTTGAAAAACAATTCAGAGAACTGGGCAGGAGTGCAGGTATAAGTATCAGTTTCTTAGTAGTATCTAGATAAGCTACAGCAACAGCCGTACCGGTGTCTATGGTGTTAAGTGATGCAACTGGAAACAAAGATCATTCACATTAACCAATTTGTCACTTGGTGTGAGGGAGTTTTACTCACCCCTTCTGTGGCAGAAGCACCAGAGAGCGGGGCTGCTCTAGGTCTTCATCTAAAACCACTACGTAGTCCTTAGGCCTCACAATACTGCTACCAAGTTTCACAGCCAGAATCTGTCTAGCGACACCATCTACCCAGTAAAGGTTCCTTCCAACCCAGTCCACAGCAATGGAGTCCGTCTTCACACCTGCACATGATCACAGCGATTTATTCAAACCGGAATGTCACTTCATTTTCAGCAAATGAATAAAAGCCCATGTGCTTTTGAACAAGACCTTTAACAAGGGACTTGATGTTGCCCTTTTCTCCATGAACAGCATATTTGATGCTCTGTTCTTCTAAACTGCTCCAGAACAGCTTCTGCTCCAACCAGTCATAGTCAAGAGAGAAGATGGGTGTGTGGCCAGGGGAAAGCAGTATTTGGAGGTTGCTGCTGCGCAGGTCCTTAAACAGCAACTCATATTGCACCACAGCCAAAAGATGAGGCTCCTCTGTATGCAGCATGACAATGAACCAGATAAGTGAACATACGCCAGGAGGCAAAATGAACAGACAGTGAAATCCATCAGAAATCCAAACAGGTAACCAACAGGTAACCAAATCCCTGGGGATAAGTACCAGGGATTGTGATGTATGGCCAAAAGATGTACAATTAAAAAAACATAACACATAACTCAACATTAATTTCTTAAACCTTTTGTAAAAAAGCTCAATTGTGTTTTTGAAAAAAAAAAAAAAAAAAAAGTCTATGTAAACCCAAATATGCTCCCAGAATACTTTAATTTTATATAAAAGTACTTTAACAATTTTAAACTCAGTTTACCCTTAAAGAAAATGTAAATGTAAACCCATATTCGCCTCCCCGCAGAGATATGCAACTTGGAAGGTTGCGGGTCGAAGTATTGGGACACCGCGGCAAGATGAAGGGTTTTCAGGGAATAACTTCTGATCTACTCAGGCTTAAAATATAAATGAAGGCTGGTTGAAAAGGTCTCCTGGAGATCAATCGAAATGTGGGAGTTTGAAGTGTTTAATTATTGCCACAAAAAAGCTAAAGCAGAGGATATTTGCAGTTTCTGCGTTGTGGCAATTTCCGCGTAAAATATAGTCAACAAGATACTGTCATTACGTAAACACAGCATCACTGTACCCACCTGGACTCTTGCATGTGCTGCCATCTGGCTCCAACACAAAACCTGGGTGACACTGGCACACATAAGAGCCGTGTGTGTTATGGCATTTATGACTGCAGACAGGGGGCTGAACATCCTTACACTCATCAACATCTTCACAAAAGCCATTTGCCTGGAGTTGAAATCCTACCCGGCAGGCACATTTCTGAGTAAGTCAGAATGAGAAAGAGAATACATACTTAAACATTCTCATACTTTAGTGTGTCATTACTACACACTATATACAAAACCTGAATCTCAGAGTTCAATGGAAGAGTGAAACTGTACACAAACAAACTAACCGCTCCTCTGGGAGTGCTGACACAGTAGTGTTGGCATTGTGGCTTGCGTAAGCTGGAGCAGTTATTGCTGAGACACCCTAGACCTTCATCAGAGCCATCCAGACAATTGATGACTCCATCACACATCAGTCTGGGGTCTACACATTCGTTTCCACACTGAAACAGGTGAGTGGGGCATTTCATCTTTCCACCTGGAAAGAAACACCAAACTTTTCATTTTCCTTTAAGGGATTATATAGTTTAGTGTTTTTCCACCAGGGTTTTTCATCCATGTTGCACAGGTCCATTTAAGAGTTGAGAACAGAAGGTTCACTCACATCCAGCTTCATCACTCTGGTCTTTACAGTCCTTTGTACCATCACACCTCCAAGATGTGGGAATGCACTGAGTTTTGGATTCACACATCCACTGGAACTCCCCACACTGCAACATGGAGGCTTTGCAGTTCTAAAACGACATTCACTCAAGCAGATCAATATGCCTGGCGCCATCTGATTATATAGAAGGAATTTGTGAAGCAAATTTGTGAAGGTTTGTGAAGCATTGTCTCTGTCTGTGGACTCCAGAGCCATTTGCATGTTTAGTTTCGGTTATGTCCTATGTGGGTGTGTGAGATCTTTTGCAATTGCCCAAAATGAAATCTTTCCAATAAATAAATGATAAACTACTACAACACATCCGCTCTCACCCGTTCATCAGAACCATCAGTGCAGTCTTCATGTCCATCGCAGAGCCACTCATTCAATAGGCATTCGTGACTGAGAGGACAGCGCTTTCCCTGGGGACAGTGCGGAGGTTTACGGCAGCCTTTCTCATCAGAGTGATCGTGGCAGTCGGCATGACCATCACAACGGAGCTTTATGGACAGACACTGGCCACTGGCACATTGGAACTGCCCATTTAGGCATGGTTTCGGAGCTAGAACAAAAACAAACAAAAGAAACCCACAAGGATCTCTCTCTAGCAAAAATAAAATCACTTGAATGTGCAGAGCTGTAGACTGACTAGGCAGTTGAATGTAAAGAGTAATGCCTCAAAAAGAACTTTTGCAGCATTCTGTCCTGACCGAGTGGCAAATTGTATATTTACATGTTCACTCTAAAAATAAGATTACATTTTGTTTCTCTGATACCTCCCATCTTCACATTTTAAGTTAGCAGACATTTTTAACAAATTCGAGACAAGGAGGGGAAAGCACTGAAATGCATGTTACTCACTGCAGCCCAGCTCATCTGTGCCATCAAAACAGTCTTTCTCTCCATCACAGACGAAGCCCTTAGATAGGCAACGGCTCCTGTCATCACAGTGATGGTAGCAATCTTCAGACAGTTTGAAACAGTTCATTTCATCAGAGCGATCCTGACACTGAGGGGTCCCATCACACACCAGCTTCATGTCAATACACATTTTCCCATGAGCACACTGAAATTGTCCTGGAGGGTTACAGGGAAATGTGCACAGAAGTTGATTACTGAAAGGGCTCTGTGTTCAGCAAATAAGAGGTCATTCCCTCAGATCTCATGCATGACTACTTACATTTCTCCCCACATACCACAAACATAGCTCAAAACAATGCCATAATTAAGTAGTCGAAACAGGGAAACCCTAGTATTAACTTAAACATGCAGACTGAAATTTCATGGCTGTTAATATTCAACATTAAAACGTGTGGTGACCTGTACAGAAGTTTTTATTTTGTGTGCTGTTAAATATATTTACACTTGTGCTCGAGTCATGCACAAATATAATTTGCACACAAATCTTTACCTTTTTTGCACTGGAGTTCGCAGTGCTGCTCATCTGACCCGTCCTTGCAGTCCTTCTCCCCATCACACACATGACTGTAGAGGATACACTCACTTCCATCCCTGCATGGCTTGAATCCCAGAGAGCACTTCAAGATTGATGCTCCTGCATCATGTCCAGGGTTGTCTAATTTACACATTCAAAAACACAATAAGGACAAATACCCAAGCAGGTCAACAACACTTCCACTAAAGCAGTACATACAGCAGTTCCTTTCATCTGAGCCATCCTCACAGTCCATCATGCCATCACAAAACTGCTGACTGGTCAGACACACCCTCCCATCATCACAACGCCGAGGACAAGCAGTACACTGCAGCTCATCCGAACCATCAGAGCAGTCAGGACTGCCATCACACACCAAAGTCTGCTGAATACACTTCCTCTTGTTCTTACACAGGTAGAGGCCTGCACAAGGAGCACAGTAACTACAATTACAAGCCATATCTAGAGTGAAAAATGACTTTAGACATGAACCATAGGCACATATTACCTGGGTCTGAGCAATCATTTAAACAGGAGACCTCATCAAACCCATCGGGACAGTCCAAATTCCCATCACACATCTGAGACTGACTGATGCATAGTGAGGTGCCTTTACACATCACAGAGGGACTTTCACAGCTTGTTTTAGTAGAGGACTTATTTGAAGGATCCTTAGTGGTTGGAGCTGGAAAAGGGAGAACATACGAAATTGAAGGAAAGTATTGTGACAATACAGTGCTAAAAGCACACACACACACACACACACACACACACACACACACACACACACACACACACACACACACACAAACACACACA
>JBBPDH010195626.1:0-15828 GCA_037974565.1 Clupeocharax schoutedeni | reverse complement strand
ACAAAGCAAACATATTTGTTTACTCCTATGTTGATGAGTATTAAAAACAGTATATTTAGTACAGGTGCGATTAAAGTACGCAAGTTCGCAAGTTAACTATGGCAAACATGAGATTAATCGCGATTAAATATTTTAATCTACCGACAGCACTGACAGCACTAATATATATATTTTGAAGGGCTCTTCAAAAACACTTTTTGGGAAATCGGTGTCCTGAGTGATTAAATGTGGGCCAAAATAAATGTATTCTCATTGGATTACATGAATACCTTGTCTCATCAAAGCACCCTGTAACATTCGCTGTGGTTCCCAGTTGGAACTAAAACCTGCAGTGGATAAAACCGGTGACCTCTTTCTATAATAAATAAAGGTTAACACACATGAACATGGGAAAGTGCCATAATGGGCACCTCTATTATTTGATACACTATATTTATACACTGATACACAATATTTGATACATTTGATACACACGGCTACTTTAAATGTCACATTATATTCTATGATCATAAAGACTTATGTTAAAGCAAACAATAGTAAATATTGTACCCCAAATATAATATCAAAAGAGCAATATGGGACTGTTTAACAGGTTTGCTGATTAAATGAATACACAATTTCCAATATAATCTCTGCTGCATCCATTGCATATAGCTTAATACCATGGACAATAGACAGACGCACCAAAGGGCAAAAGTAAAAACACTTGCCTACTGACCTATTGGTCAGAAGTTGAGTGGCAAAGTTAAGTGGCCAATGCATTTTTAGTAACAAGAACTTTAAACATTTTTTTGGTTGGTGGTAATAAGCTGGAAACTATTTTTTAGCACTTTGTTTCACGACATGTATGCCTCTGTCAATTTATGCCTCTGTGGTACCTCAATATTTGAATTCCTGCCTTTTCTCGAGACATGGCCCACAGCTCACAGAGAGCAAACGACCCTGAGTTATAGTTAATTATCAACTTGGGATGGCACAAAATATATGATAAAAGAAGACAACAAGATGGCAGAAAACATCCTGTGAGTGCTCATCAGTCCCTGCACCAACTTACTTCTGAAAATCTCTGGTGTGAATAAAATATCCTTCACATGTGAGGGTCATTCTGTATCGAGACAGCCCAATATGGGTTGAGCCAAACAAACTCATTCAGTGCTCTGGCTGAGCAGTGACAGCAGCACCTGACACAGTGAAGGGCCCAGCTGTTTTTCAGGCCAATGTGATTACAGAGTGGAAAGGCTTGGATAATAATATTCACAGGAGAGACTACAATAATCATGAATATACACACACAAACAGTGCACATATTCCTCTTTCTCTCACACAATCCTTCAAATAGAAACGGAAACCAAGTATAGTAACAATAGTTGCAATAAATGTACAGTGTATTATTACATGTATTAGCTTTGGATGTCATTCACTGAAATTAAATCACTAATATGCCAAGCTTACAGTTAAACCATTTTAATGATTAATGCTCGCATGTACAGCAGTATCCAAACATACCCAAAGGAGATTGCTTTAATCTCACTGTACGCAGTCAAATAGACAAGCAAATAGTTAACAGCCTTTCCGCAAATAAGATGTATATCGTTTTTTTGTCAATAAGTCTCAACACAAACTCTTCTCAATGTAGATGGAATATGGCGTGAACAATACAGAAATGAGGACATGGTTAATGTCATTTACCAAATGAGAAATGCTAAATTTACAACCAGTGTAACACTAAAGTCCCACCCATCGCCATACTGTGGTTTATTAGTGCTGTCAGACCACACGGACCGATGATTTGTAACACTGAAAGCAGCATAAATCCTGTGAGCACATAAGGCACTAAAATGATCAATATCACATCAGCATCAAAGTGCTCAGTGCCACAGTTTATAGATCATTCAGATCATCATCCTATTTTGGCTTTATATGGCCTTTAAGTATGGTTTTGTAAGAGGATTTAAGTTAGATAAGTCTTGGGTCAGTAGTAATATCTGTGGCAGGATTGTCGTCAAAAGGTAAATGTAATGTTGGAGAAGTTCCCAAGATACATGGCAAGTGGTTACACTAGAGTTACACTATATTTATGTAGGAAATGGAATACTGTTCAAGAGTAAATCTCAAAACTCAAACTTTCGTCCAGCCACAAGACTTTTTCTCAAAGTTAGTGTGAACTTGGAATCAGAAATTAATTGTGATGAAAGAGGAAATAATACTTGAGCTATCCAAGTATTACTGTCACCACGTTAAGCAAGAAGGACCTTTCTTATAAATGTTAGAATCTGGACCTTGGTGGAAAGCTTGTATGCTGACCTGGCCCCAGTTTGAAAACCTGTTCACACAGCTTTACTTTTTTAATCATTTTATAACAGCAAACAAACTAAAAACGAAGGTCATATCCAGTGTATATATTAAAAAAAACACACAGTTTCATTTACAGACGCTCCTCCAATTATTGCTATCAACGGTGTGCGCAAGTACAATCTTGATTATCATAAAGAGATATTTACCTTTTTTGTCAGGCAATGCCCAGGAGATGATGCGTCTCACCAGACAACAGTTCAGCAGTACTTTCTTAGAGAGGCCGTGGTTTCTGGGGAAGTGCCACAAGTTCTCCCTCCAGTGGGTTCTTTTGACAGGTGCAGACATGGTTTTGCTCAGACTGTTCAGATACCAACAACAAATGTTAGGAAAAGGTTCCTCTGTCCTCCGGCATCATTACAGCATTAATTATGAGTCCATATTTTACTAATTAGGAGGCACAATGTAGTGTACAATCACATAAAGTTACTTTCTAAAATGTCAGTCTCTTGTCTCTAGGGCTGTTTTGCCCTAACCTAAAAGTGTCTTCCTGACATCTAGCTTGGGGAGCTTCACTCTGACAGAGTTTTGATCATCCAACTCTCTGAGTGCTTGCCCTATCTAGGAAAGCAGTATTCTAGAGTCAATATGTAACATGCTCTGTTAATAATCATGATCCAGAATCAAAGCATTGCAGTTTATCTAGTTTTTTAAAGCTAAAGGAGGTCTAACTTCATGTAGATTAAAAAATGCATTTTATATTAAATTAAATTACCTTTTTCTACTGTAAAACCTTCACAAAGTGATAGATCACTATATTAAGTGTCAAGAATCAATGTAATGGTACAATTTATTAATGTGCTCTCAATCTGACTGCCATATCAATAGAATATGAATTGCGACACCGTGCCCTTACCTTGTAAGGTGAGTTGAGTGGCTTTATCTTCTCCTGTTAAAACAGCACAGTACTCAGATTTCAGTCAACTGACCGCTTTCCCTTTCTTCCGAGCAAGTGAAACGAGAGTGATGGCGGGAGAGGAGGAGGAGGAGGAGAGAGGCAGAGTGATTCCTTGTGACCAGACCGATGGCCAATGGTCTCAGCCCCTGTTCAACTCTCGCTGGAGGAAAGCGCAAGTAGTCCATCATCATCATCATTAGTGTCCTAGAGTGTCCACTAAGACAGCGGCGTGTTCTATTCATGCCACTGACGGCCACCTCTTTCACCTAGTGAAGAATGACAGTCTGGAATGTACACTCATGGCTCAATGCTTATGTCTGTGACACAGAGGGAACATTTATAGAATTGTCAACATAACAACAAAGAGGGACCACTCTTCCATGATCATAAATATCCATATAAACTACCATAACCCACTTTTAACTCCATCCATCGCTCTCTGTTTTCTCTCTATCTATCTATGTATTTATCTCTCTCTCTCTCTATCACACACACACACAGGGGCTCAGACAGACTCCCCTACAGCTCAGCTGCCATAATTAGCAACAGTAAGCTCCCACCCACCATCTACCCAAACTGAATCACACAGCATAATAAATCTGACCCAATCAACAGACTGAAAGGAAGCAAATCTCAGAAAAAAATAAAAGGTAGCAATTATTCAGTCATGTGTTCAATATACAATGTCCAACTTAGTGTCCACTGAGAATTGAGGGGTTTAATCACATCCCCTAGATTTCCTGGCATAGCTAACTAGGCCCTAAAATTAGCCTAGCCTCCATCTCCATTTCATTTTCTCCTGACAATTGGAATCGAGAGTAGCCCATTTTTAACTACTGCCTGAAACAAACGTGAAAAGCTCCAACCACAGGCTTGTGTCGCTTGCAAGTAACCAAAAATATGATAATGATGCTTAAAAGTGATACGATTTTCAGTCAGAATTAATAATCAGGTTTCTTGATTGGTGGTCAGACAGAAAAGAACCTCTACTCAGTACATAAGTACTGGTATACTATACTTGTTCTTGAAAATATGTACTCGCCTATAATATTTGAAACCACAAACAATAACGTACAGAGCTGCGGTACAGGGAAAAGTTCAGAGAAAAGGTTGGCTACACATATTAGTCCTGAATGCACCATAAAAAAACAGCCTGTTTGGTTAGAAAATGGTCATGCACAAAGGAATTATGACAAACTATAAAATCTTTTTGGTACAGCTAAGTCTCAGCTAATCAGTTAACTCAGGAGATAAATACAAATACAAGCCAAAAATTTGACTTTTGTTGGATTATTGATCATGTGGTGTCTCATCTGGAACTGTGACTGGCCACACTGTCAGAAACACTGATTATTAGAGGCTCTTTTGCATATTGCAGTCTTCAGTATTGCAGTGAAAGATATTGCAATAATGATTAACAGATGGTATATTGTGCAGCCCAAGTACAGATCCTTCTTGCTCTTATTGAAACTTAGCAAGCAAATATGCTATTTTTGCTGAATTAAAATTCGAAAGAAATGGTCGAGTGATATTATGGCACGGGTGTCACAAATTACAAGTAGCAGCCATAGCATTTAATTCCCAAATGATAAACATGCTGCATCATTATAAAGGTGTCCTCGGCTCCACAAATCGAATACAATTAGTCTGGGTCACATTCCACTAAACGTTATCACTATCATTTTCTATTCATTTGGCATTTTACTTTAGAATGAAATATACCTTCAATGTAGTTTTCCTCTGGTTTAAGATGAAATTTTTGTTAACAGTGGGCTATTAACCTTTAAATGTGCCTGAAAATTCTATGGGAGACTAAATGGTTAAACAAAAAAAAAGGTCTTCTAATCAGGTTAAGCACTTATAATCAGTTTATTTTTTCCAAGTTAATCTGTAGTGACAGACATTCAGAACAAGAGAGAGTAACTATTCAATTAGATGACGTTTGTGTGAAGCATCATGGCGTGAAGAAAATCCTTCAGAGATAACTACGGAATCTGAATATACAGACACAGGTCTAGTTATCTGAAATCTAGTTAATTTCGCTTTTTTTTATTTGTTTAGTCATGTGTCATCCCATTGAAGTGTAGAAACATTTGAAGGTCTGGTCAATTAAAATATTCCTTGTCTGGTAGGGCTGGGCGATTTGGCCTAAAATCAAAATCTCGATTCATTTGACATTTTACGATTCGATTACGAGTTGGAAAATATTTAGCGATTATCGGTCCTGAATGTCGATTTCGATTATTTTTCGATTAATTGTCCAGCCCTATTGTCTGGTTTAAGCCATTTACCAATATTATTTAGCCGGTTAGCGATGACTATGGCTGATCAATGACACATGCCTATCAACTTCAAGCTAACAGAAATAGTGGAATTTATTGCAAGACTTCACTTAAGACCTAAAAGACAACAATGCAGAAATACTGCAATATCAAACAGACATAAATACAGAGCTAGTGGATCCATTCTTGTCCCCGCTGATATCTGATCTTTAATTTTGTGTTTGCTGCATGTGCCATTCAGTGCTGGTTGATCTTTCTTAGTAACCTGTTTAAATGGCACTGGGGAAAATCAATACTACGGTCTTTAATTTTAAGAGGCTGTACTGGTCAATAATAAAGGGTGGTGTGATCCAAATTTGCAGCTGAGCCCAGTATTCCATCTTGGCTGTTGCTGTGATGACAGCTGTGATGCAGTAAACCAGAAATTGTACTTTTATATGTTTTCATGTTTGTATAGTAACTCTCATTCCAGTCTAATGCACTACAGAACAGTGAAAAAACCCCAACACAATTTCTAGTCGAATAGCAAGTGCCATCGGTCATGGTCTCCACTAGAGTGAAAATAAGGAGTCTAACTCTGTGCTGTGGGGGACCCATGATTAACACCAATGACATATTTTCACTCTGGTTAAATGACGTGAAGGTCTCATATTCTATACCAGTTGTAGTAATAGGTGCAGTATATGTAGTATAAGTGCAATCTTGTGTATGCCCACATCAAATAGAAAAACTACCTAGAGCAATTACTGTATAGTGCATTTCATGTCTGTTACAGTTGCTTTCTATTATAAAAAATACTGGAAAACACACTTCACATATTGAAAACCTGTTCCAAAACTCATAGCCTGTTCAACATTTTTTATCTATGTGCTTGTATGTGTGTGAGTGCATGTAGATGTTATAGATTTAGATTTAGATTTTTTAGTAAATTTCCTTTTTTTAGTCAATAAATATTAGATCCCCAATCTTTGTCAAATTCTATTTAGTCTACATTTGGCTGAATCAGCACCATACAATCCACAAAAAGTAAAACTGCCTTAAATCTTTGTCCTAGTTTTTAAGGTCTCAAAGTTTAATGTGCTTGTGAATCAGTGGGAGTCAGGGCTTAGTCATCCAAAGTCATTGTAGTCAGGAGCGAGGCAGTTATGCGACAGGCGCTGCTGTGTTTGGACTCAGTGGGGCCAGACAGAGTGCTGTGAATGCAGGCCGACCACAGTCCCAGCATTAACACTGTGACCTTGGCCCCCATAAACAAAGCAGCTAATGGGAGAAAAGCTCATGAGAGCATGTCGAATAGTCCCTGGTCTTTCACTGTAGCATTTCCAGGTGGCTTAATGTGGCACTTCAAGAAAACATTCATTAGTTTGCATTTAATTTGATCCATGCTAAAATGCCTGCAAGGGTCCTTATGGGAATCACCATATACATGAGGTTTTTTTCCCCCAAACGTGGGTATCAATGCTTTTGTCATGTCTATGCATTAGAAGGAGCTCTAATGGTATCAGAATATTATTTTTCCTTTGTTTGGGCTGCACAATACAGACAAAACAGTATATTAGTTTATATTAATAATGTATTAAAGGGCATTTGCAAATCACTTTTCAGGAAATAAAAGGCCCGAGGTATTCATTTTAAGTGATAAACAGAGGTTGGAAAATGATCATGTAAGAATTTATTATTACTTATATTTGGTTCTCACACCCATGAAAACATAGGAACATAGAAACAATAAACAGAAAGAAAATATACAATATTGTAGCCTTCTGTGAAGACTAGTGAATTATTAATATGATAATCCTATTATTTAGTTAACTAGTTGACGCAGATCTAGTAAAATCTGTAATAGACTGTTACAAACTATACTACTTCAGACAAACAACGATGTCTTAATCATGCATACAATCAACCATTTCACTGTTTCAAATACAGTGTTTAAACTGTTGAGGTTCTTATTTAAGATGTATTAGTCTGGAAAAATACTTTTTTTTTTTTTAACTAAATAGGCCTAGTTAAGGAGAAACAGCCATGACTTTGTAAGCTTCACTTTCCACCTCACTATTTGACAGTTTTACACACAAAAAACGCACGCCACCACACATACATGCCCTCATACATAACCAAACACACAACTTTTCCTCCTCTTTCGCTCCCCGAAGGCGACTATCAGTCGATACGAAGGGTTGTCCACATTAATTATTCAGCTAATGTGCCGGGTAACAGGAGATAACAAGCAGCGCTTTAGCAGTCAGGCTGCAACAACACTGTGATACAGACCTGGCCTCGCTGATATAGATTTCCCTTAAGTAAGGCTGTGTTACATTGCTAGGCGCAGTGAAAGACAATGCACTTAGGTGTTCTAACATTTCCTTAACCTTTTAAACAGGAACTTCAACCAGTTAGCTGGCTTTGGCTCTGAGGCCTTTTTTAAATAAAAAGAATCCGGCTACGCGACAGACAATCTATTCCATTCACTTGCAAAGCATGTCATGTTTCAAATATTGACGAGAAACAAACTTTAAAGCCTGGAGCTAAAGGATATGAACTGTGATTTCACCGCAAGGGTTTTGTTGCCCAACACAGAGCGTTACACCAACACCACCATGCTTCTGCACACTTCAGCCACTGGATGTCAGTGTTATACTTATTACAGAACAAAGCTCCCCCCCCACAATAGTTATAGAATTATTGAGCTCACAGACCTAGATTCAAAGTATTTGAATTTTTTAATCTACGGTAGGTGTTCCGCATTTATGTTGAGTTAATTATGGCCATAGTACTACAGCCTGGCAGAACCAAAACATTTGTTAACCATCAGACAAAAGCATTAAGATAAGATTGAGTCTAATGTCCCTTTTAGGTCTCTATAAAACACAAAAATAACCTCAAAATTCTACAGCTTGTAGGTTACATTATGTGCCATGACATCCAGCTGAGAATGGTTGTTCAACAAATGTATTTAATTATTCATTTATTATATTTTTCCAATTTTTGTCCCATAATTCAGTCCACCCACTAGACACTGGAAACACAAAGAGGCAGCTGGGTGGCAGGCAAAAACAAGGTAGGAGAAAAAATGCATTAAAAAATGTGCTTGTAGTTGCGCTCATGGCACCTCATTAAACAAAATACTCTTGGTATTTGAGTGGCTTACAGGACAGACCTCCAGAAAAAGAATAAGTGCTTCTACACTTGTCTATTACAAACAAATAATTGTCGGACACCTGACCATTACACCAACAGGGACTTTATAGACATTAATATGGAGTTGGTCGCTCTTTGCAGCTTTAAAATTAGTCTATCTTCAAATAAAATATAAATTAAATTTAGATCACAAGTTTGGCAGTGTGGTTACATTCTAAAACTCTGCCACACAGTCTGAAAAACAATCTTGGGGGAAAAAAAGGAAAAATGTACTTCTGGTGGAGATAAAGCGTACGATTAGAAGGAATAAAGTCTTGCAATTCACCATATATTCAAAGGAGTGATGCCCTACACAGTCTGTGGAATGGCCTATGAGTTTTGAAGTGAAAGCATTGTCGAGCTGTACAGCACATGTCACATTGTTACATCCCTGAATACACTCCAGACTCAACAGCCACTTTCCATCTGACACATCTGAAATAACCACAGGTATGTTCCTCCAGTCATGTCACAAATGTGCATCACTGACCTACATTGATCTGTCCATGATCTAATTATACTTTATAATCCTTTCAACTTCATCTAATGCAAAAACAACACTCAGGATAAACAATAAATAATGAAGTTATTAAATTAACTTATTTTATGTAACAGGTAACACATTTACCAGCATGTTTTAAAGCACACAAAATACCCTACATTTATAGCGTTTAGCAGACGCTTTTATCCAAAGCGACTTCTATTCTCTAACTACAGTCTGAGTGGAGCAACTTGGGGTTAAGGGTCTTGCTCAGGAACTCTGTGGGGGACCCACTAGGCCAGAGGTATGTGAAAATATTGTTTTACATGAAACTGGTCAATGGCACAAAAAAGGCTGGGGACCACTTCCCTTGGCCACCACCACCCCAAGTACATGACCCTCATAGACTGGAGAAGCTTGTCATGATTTCTTATGTACAGTCAATTCTCTCCTGTATACAGTATATTCTGTCATTTTAAAGAGTCAACAGAGATTATCCTGAATACCTTTTAATGCAAAAGATGTCATTTTAATGATAGTCAAGAGAGAACATGCAGTGCAGTATACTGATGACTCTGATGACTTATATTTAAATTACATCTTCTTTATTGACCTTTTGGCTAAACATCTAGCACACATTACGCCAATTTGATTTTGGCTTTCTATATACATTGTCAGGTACAAAATGAACACTAGCTTATCATTATTATTTTATGTTTTACAGAGAATGCTATACTTGAGTCTTACATCCCAATGAAATGTGAACAGAAAATTTTCCTGCAACATGCAGCTTACAATGTTCCTATATCGGAGTCTGTTTGCTAGTTGCAAATATTTCAAAGTATGTTTTAAGACGACCTCTTCATACAAACACATTTTTCCATGAAAATCAGATAATCCCTCTTTAGATTCTTGTTATTAATGTCATTCTTTGCTTTGTTGGCAAGAATTATTTTGTGATGAACAGAATCACTGAACAACTCCACAGCTCTGATATAATCAGATGACAAGAGAGTTGCATCAGTGGCAGTGTTTGATCTGCTACACCTGTTTGTGCACCTGTCTTGAGATTTTGTCATGCCTTTGATCTAACAGTAGTCAGTGCGCTCATTTTCAGGTCATGAATAAATTGCGCTAACTGGATCGTGTTAAACCAAAAATACACTGGTATTTTATCTTCCGGGGACTCAATAAGGCAGAACAACTCCACGGAAATATTGCTGACACTTTTCATGATTCAGTCAGTAAGACTAGCAGACACATTCTTTCAGAGTCCAAGTCGGGATTTAGTGTTCGATTTTCCTTTACATATTATTTCTTAAACGGAAAGGAAAAGGCAAAAGCATCCTTAAATTTAACATACATTAATGTAATGACAATACATCATATGTTATATGGCAATTTTGGGCCATTGCCATTGGTCCATTATTCAAAAATATAAAGCACAAAGCTTGGCAAATGAGTAAAATACAGAGAAAGCATTTCACCTTGTTCACACTGTGTGCTGCTCTGTGTTGTGTTCACATGCGACTATAAGAAGCTCTTTTACTTTAAATGCTGGAAAAAAAAGAAAATCATTCCAAGGTTTTCATCTGATAATGTTGATATCGTAGATTAAACATATGTTCCTTAGGATTTGAATTCGCTGACAACCTGAAGCAATATAAAGAGAAGACCTCTCACAATATTCAGAATTGTGCAGAAAACAATTAGCACACAGAAATCCGCGGAGAAAAAAGGCCCAAAAATCGATATCTCATTAAATGTTTAACGCACTACAAACAGTGGCGAGTGATTTCACTGAGTTTACCACATTAAAAAGCTTTAAAGTGCTTGTGAAGTCGGTGGAACTGCTCTGGCAGTTAAGCTGTACTAGTTGGCACAGTACCTGAGTAATCAATGAGGGAGCGAATATGTGGCATAAACAAGCCTGGCGGGGTTTCTAAACATGAAAGCTTGTCCATTCTCCTTTTGGCCCACAGCAACCATAAACAAACGCCTTCTGTTGGCTCTATCCTGGAAGTTTATTTCTGACTCGGGCCATGTCCTTCCACCGCTCACGCCTGGCTCAGCTCCAACAGCAGGCGGCCATCCTGGCAGATGCTTGCCACCCCAGCTCCTAAAGGGAAAAAAACGGCCCTGCAGAAAACAAAGTCTGGTGGAATAAGCCCAAGAGACAAGTGGAAAATCCAATTAATCCTCACTTTTCTGAAAACTGTGAAGGTATAGAGACAGAAGCTTTGGGTGTAGCTGATGTAGACGTTTAGATTTTTAATGACAACTTTTTTTTACATCTGTTTCAATGCACATATATACCTGCATTGTGTGTGGTTACGACTGCCAGAGTAATCTGCATATCCTCTCCATAACAATGAGTGACTACAGAACGAGGTATATGGCAATTTCCTATGGTCATAAATTACATCACGGTGCACATCTTTGAGAACATAATTGGTATAATCAGTGAGTCTACAACCAAACAACTCCATGTGTAAAAATGGCAGATTTAGACAAAATTATACAGAGACCAACACCAAGCATTGTACTGTAACTGATGCTGGATCATTAATCATTCACCTTCCATTTGTTTTAACAAAATGTTAAACAGTAACCATATGTTAACTGTTACTGTTAATTCTGCCTATGCCAACAAACCTCGGAAAAACAACATATGTACACTATATGGACTAAAGTATTGGGACAAACCTCTTACTTAATGAACTGCTGTATCCCAATAGTTAAATATCAACCAACTCCTTGAACCAGAACGGTGATTGTAAGTCAGGCCTGGTGGAAAGTCTCCCAATAAGATTGGAAGCTGTTATAGCTGCAAAGGGGGACCAACTCCATATTAAAGTCTATGTTTCTGAATGCAATGTCACTAAAGCTCCTGTTGGTGTAATGGTCAGGCTTCCCAATAAATCTGATTAAATGTCATTTGATTAAATGTCTTCAAGTATACTGTTGAACTTTTGCCATTCAGCCATCTTAATTTGTTCACAGCCTTTGAATTGTAGACATCACTTGGAATGCAGGCTTTGACCCAGTTACTGTCAATATTACTGAAGTCTGATTCAGACCTGAATCATGTTTTAAACAAACTTTTATTCATCTGTATTTTTCACTGTGGACTCAGTGTCAACTTTTGAAACAAACACGTCAGTTTTGTGACAGATTCAGGGCAAAGTATCTATTGCTATTTTCTACTGCATTCTTGACACTCACTGCACCTAAGGTTGTCAGAATCTCTCTCTGGTCAGCCATCTCACAGACTCCATCACTTCATAACATACATTATGACTCTGCAAGAACAGCAGACATGGGACTTAAAACACCATATAACATGTCCAACAATATTGTCCTTGTTTTCATAGAGAGCAAAAACCAAACCTATTTAAAAAGTTACACAATGATTCTTAAGCAGGTACTTTAGTTAACATCCTAGAAAAGCCATCATTTGAAGACACTCAAACATGCAATGGAATGTAGAACAATTCTAGATATGCGATTTTCTAAATTTGATTACTTTAATATAATAAAATAACAGGAAAAGAGCTACAGCAGGCTAAATGAGATCTTACCTATACAATATGGACAAAAGGATTGAGAGTCTTATTGAATTCAGGTGGCGCCTTCCAGTGGACTTCCAGTGAGAGGCAATTTTAATGTTTCAGCAATAAAACTGTATGTAAGGACACATTTTAGGTATGAATATAATCAATGTATCGCAGCTTGCTCTACGTTTGATGTAATAAATAACGGCACTGTGAAGATGAAGCACAAGTTGTCATGTATTTTTAACTCAGCTGCATGAGACTCACTCTCTCTCTAAAGGCTCGCTCTCTCTCACAGTCACAAAAGCTGCATCTCAAACTGCGTACTTCCACACTGAACAGTAAGTAAAAATAGTTCAGTGATGTATTATGTGATTTATTCAAGTGTGAGATGTGAAGAAAAAAACATACATACATATGTCACACACACTCTCACTAGTTTTAATCACTGGCAGTTAACTGACTGTCAGCAAACAGGGAAAAGCAAGGACTGTAGTGAAGAGCATTTGAATTTCTGTACACTGCGTACATTCATACAACACATTCTTTTCGGAACTAGTAAATCATCTCACCCTCATTTTTGAAAAAAACAAAACAAAAAAAGAGCAAACTAAAACAAAAAAAAAAAATCTTTGTGTACAAGTATGTATGCAAGTATAGTAAAGTGGCCCTTTATAGTCATGTGCGGACACACCATTCACACAGACTGAACAATGTGAAATTCTCTGCATTTAACCCATTCACCAACAATTATTAGTTCGGTTCTCAGAAAAAAATCTGCGCTGAACTGAAACCGCGACTGTTGATCTGCATTAGAGTGGGGGGGGGGGGTTTAAATATTTTTTTAAATATTTTAGTGCTTGTTGGGCAATAGAAAGACAAATAAAGTCGTATCAAGGTCTAGATGCACATGTCCCTGGCCTGTGGAGGAAACTGGAGCACCCTGCAAAAACCCACACAGACACAGTGAGAATATTTAACCCTGCACAGAAAGGCCCCTGACAGAACCAGGGACATTCTTGCTGCAGAGGGACATTCTTCATGCTGCTGACCGCTATACCACCTTTCTCCAAGCACAAACACTACTGATTTTCCATGGATTTGCTTTCACTTACAGATTGAAATAACATATGCAAAGAAACCCTGATGCCAAAGCAACAATAAGAGGAACAAATGGAAATGAAGCTCATTCGGAAGGCTAGGAATTCACAAACAGCCCAGTGGCACAGAGTAGAATTTGTTTCCACTGAAAAGTCTCATCATGAGAAAACCAAGTGTGTAGCATTTTCTGCAAATCACTGACACCATGGTCAGCTAACAAAATGTAAAACACTTTCTCACTCATCTGTCTTGCAGGGCTTTAAATACTGAATACTGCTCAGCTCAGCAGCCTGCTCTGTTCTGTATGTAAATGTGTCTGTACAAAAAAGGTTAGCAGTCAGCAAAGCAACATGAATTACATTTTCAACTGAATGAAAGGAATCCTCATGGTTGGTGGCTTGCAAAGTAAGTCACCAACAGTTGATAGAATCAGTGTGATCACCACAATACAAATTTCTCTTTTTCATTTAAAGAATTCTCTTTCAATTAAGATTATTAATTAACCTGTTCAGCTGTGATCCCTACAAACCTTTTTGATTTGAGCTAGAGCTGAAGTTAAAATATGCACATCATGCGGCACCCTGGACATGGTACTAAATTAACCAGAAAAGGCAGCTATTATCGTTTTTTGGATAATTCTGGATAAAAAAATTGAATGCCTTGGAAACATAGTCAACACAGATACAGCACAGGCATCGACAGGCAATGGAAAGGTACATTTAATTTAAAATTCAACACAATTTTATAGTTTTATGTGAAGATTCAATTTGACTTTTCAAGATCCAACTTGATAAAAATGTCTAGGACTATAGCCTAAGAGCTTTTATGAGTGGATCACAAATTCTGTCCTTGGTGATTAGTGTCAGAACCAGAATCAGAAAACTTTATTGATCCTAGAGTTAATTGCTATGACTGCATGGACACACAGAGGTGAAAACAATATTAAGATTAATATAGAATTAAGTGAATTACTAGTAACATGAATGGTGGTTAGGAGTATGTTTTTTGCATATAATAGAGATATGTAGACTATGGCACATAAAAAGATATTGCATATAATAAAACAATTTAGCATAATGCACTATAATGCACATAATGATAATATAAACCCAAAAAGAAATTGCGCAACAAAGTAACATTAGGTTATTCCACAGATTATTTTGTGGATGTGTGACAGAGGGAGGAGTTACAGAGTCTGATGGTGGTTGGAAGGAAGGATTTTCTGTGCGGTTCAGTGAAGCACTTCATGCTGATGAGTCCGTGGCTTAAAGTACTTCTTAGTTAAGCCACTGTGGAGTGGATGATCAGCATTCTCAGGTCCACCACTAGTTCTTTGATCCTGTTAATGCTGGGCTGCAGCTCATTCAACACCAGTCAACAAAATCGTCCAGTCAACGAACTGTCCACAGACCGGATACATGCAACTATTGCAGAGACATCTTTGAGTTTCCGCCGCCCTCTGCATTGTACTTTATGTCGGACGTATACAGGATGAAGAAGAACGTTGACCAAACTGTTTCCTGAAGAGCAGTTCAGGGAACACACTGTGTGTAGCCATATGTGCCCTTAGCAAAAAGTAGTTTATTTAAGTGAACTATAAGTATACTTATTTTATACTAAAAATGATGCTGTATACTTGAAGTTAACTTTTTATATACTATATTTTATATACTTGAGAATAGGGCTGCACGGTTATGGCCAAAATTATAATCACAATTATTTTGATCAATATTGAAATCACGATTATTAATCACAATTATTTATTATTTTAGATAAAACACATTTTTATGTCACTTTCTATTTGAAACAAACTGTAAGTGAACAAGTCTTTCTGTTCGAAATTAAATCTCAAATAAAAATGAAAAATAAAATAAACTTTACCAGATACACACACACACGCACGCACACACACACACGCAAATCTGACGACATTTTAGTTTAGTTTTAGTCAATAAATTTGTATTTCAGTCTCTATTACAG